>MJUU01064273.1:2669-27439 GCA_002080025.1 Modiolus philippinarum | reverse complement strand
ATACTGTTTATTATTTTTTTTAACTTTAATTCCATATAAAAGAAATATATATTTATATTTTAATACTAATTTTAGACCGGCTGTAAAAATTTTTAATATTGGAAACACGTACTTTTGATCTCATTTCGTTTATCATATCTTTGGGTATTTGGTCGTACGATATAAGTAAACAAACTTCAGTTATTCCCCCTTAATACAATGTCTTGGCTAGAAACGTGAATAAGCTGCTTTTAGCACATGTAAAATGCTTCACACGCAGCATTTATCTCATGTAGAAGACATTCTTTTATTCCAATGTACGCCATTTAATAAATTATAGCGATTTCATGTTGAAGTTTTGGTACACAACTTGACAACGATCTCCGACCGACTTATAATCGAGATCAACACTAAATACAAAGTTTTTCTTCAAGAAAAGACCTTCCGACTTATAATCGAACCGACCTATAATCGAAAATTAACACCCTTCAAAAAGTTTGTTTAAACATTGATACCGTCGTGTTCGACAATAATTTTTTGAACTCATCTTTACATTGGGGATGATTTAATTATTCGATGCCATTCTTTGGAATATCCTGTGCGGAAAAGTCAGCCTTTCGTTTACTTTTTACATCAGACGGCCGGGCAAGACGGTCTGTCAGAGTGCGTTGTGAAAAGGATAGCAACTTTCAACTTCTTGGATACAGATAAGTCTACTTAAACTACACAGAAAAGGTCTGAAAAATCCGAAAGCAACATACGTTTTGTAATTTAGAAAACCGGTTTGGAACGGCAACGAAAGAAATCCGCATTTGGCAAAATTGAACAGCGGCGATCGAAATTCCATAACGATTGGAATAATGAGCGTAATGCCTTAATTTTGACCCCGAATCCTTGAAAATTACGGAGAATCTGTAAGGGTTGGCATCTATGGTAATGGCTAGTAAGTGATAAAGTGACTTTCACAACATTTTATCATTGGGACATTGTAGGTACCAATGCCATTCAAGTGAGGGGTCAATGCCACCACTGCATGTGCAATCAGTATTTACTCCTCAAAATGCAAGTGCATACATGTACATAACATATATGGAGGGGCAAGACCATTTCTGTTTTAGTGTTTTGGGCATTTTTAGCTGGTTGTTTAATGTTTTTGGTGGAATAAATCAGTTGTTAACTGTTTTGGACCGTTTAGTGTGTTCTGTTCTGTTAAATATTTACTTTGTGTTAACTGTTAAAGGGAACTAAAAAGCACTTTTTGTTGTTAATCATAAAAATTGTACTGTTAATACACTGTTAATGACATCCCTCTTGCCAAAAAACTGTATATTTTTGAAGGCGGATATACTATGGTTCCTTTTACTTAAACAACTTACTGCTCATTCTTAACCGATTACAGTGTGGCACTCAAAATTTCTACCTACCACTTGTTCTTCTCCGACATACAGTGTGGCACTCAAACTTTCTATCTCAAAACTTCACTGTATCAACCTACCGCTTGTTCTTCTCCCACATACAGTGTGGCACTCAAACTTTCTATCTCAAAACTTCACTGTATCAACCTACCATTTGTTCTTCTCCGACATACAGTGTGGCACTCAAACTTTCTATCTCAAAACTTAACTGTATCAACCTACCACTTGTTCTTCTCCGACATACAGTGTGGCACTCAAACTTTCTATCTCAAAACTTAACTGTATCAACCTACCGCTTGTTCTTCTCCGACATACAGTGCGGCACTCAAACTTTCTATCTCAAAACTTCACTGTATCAACCTACTGCTTGCTTTTCTCCGACATACAGTGTGGCACTCAAACTTTCTATCTCAAAACTTAACTGTTTCAACCTACCGCTTGTTCTTCTCCAACATACAGTATGGCACTCAAACTTTCTATCTCAAAACTAAACTGAAGTTTGGTCGTCAGTTCTTCAGATGCTTGTCTTGCTACAAATAAAGTACAATAATGTAGGTTTTTTGCAAGTTCAAAGTGTATAATTTAATACTGATTCAGATATGATCAAGTATAATAAAGTTTGTGTTTTAACTGTGCAAGTAATAAAAGTTTGCCAACTGTTTCAGAAACTGGGGAGTTATGGGTACAGTGATTGTATTTCAAATTTTGGTGTACAAACATTCGATTTTCTACCAATGACATTACGTTATTTATGTTCTTGACCAATCAAAATAATTTGGTGTACTCTCTTCCCGTAATTCTTTAGTTTCTGGAACGGCGAATTTTTTCATAAAAATTATCTGCATTCCAAAAATATTTTTATTTTAATTTCCCAGCCTTATACTGTAAACCAACTTATTTTCGCGAGCCATTTATTTTCGCGACTTTCGCAAGTGTGAAAAAATCACTTAAATAAATCGTTGCGAATAGTTCATATCCTTATATGAAAGCATTAACAGAAGTAGAAAATTGCGAAAATTAATCTCTGCGAACTTCAGAAGTTTGCAGTAATAGGGCTATCCCAAATTCCAGAACTTTAAAACAACCACTTCCAGCCTAATGAAAGTCCATTCTTTGTCCCCTTTTGACGATTAATATTAATATTTGTTCAACTTACACAAGGGAGGTGGTAATACATGCGACTCCATTACTTCTTTATCGGTCAACTGTCCAAGTTGAGGTTCTACAGGTACTGGTGCTGCCACCTGTCCTTCTGTTAAATTCTCGTTTAGTGTTGTCATAATTTGGGCAAAATCTTTCTGGCTCATTTTAGCATCGACGGATTTCATTTTTCCACTAATGTCTATTGCAGGGACTTCAGTAAACAAAGATGCTGACAAATTCCTCGTTACTGATAAAGTTATAGTCACTGGTTCTAATATCAAACACTCGTTCTGTATGTCTATCTTCTTGTCAACGATAGCTCTGAAATATTTGTAGTGTAAAATATTTAATTTAGGGGTGTATTAGTATCAGTCATTATTTAATTAGAATTGAGAGTTTCAGATCAAAATAAAAGTTTCAAAAGCTTTTTTTCATAATTAAAAGTATAAAAAAAATAAAAGGAAAGGTTTTCTTTTGATTTTCATTCCTATACCATTGGCTCAAATTTGGCCTTAAAACTAGATGTGACTGTGAAAAAGCAAATAAAAAGACCCCCCTCCCGGGAAGAAAAACAAAAGGAAGAAAAACAAAAACAAACAAAACAAACAAAAAAAAAAACACCCATTTCCTAAAAATAAGTGCAGTCAAATTAACAAATTTATATCATGGACATCCCCATATACTGTAATTTCTTTGAGTAAATTTTCATCAAGATCCTTTAAGTGGTTTAAGAAGAGTTGGACTTATGGGTAATCTTGGCAGAAGGAAAATCAATTAAAAATCAAAGTCAAATTATCTCCCCTTCATGGTGTTGGAAAATAATATTATTCCCTAATGCACATCTGTGTCCTTCCTTTGTGTACAGTTTCATCAAAATTCAACCAGTGGTTTAATTTGGTTGAATGCAAGCAGATCAAGCTGACAACTGACAAAGAGTCAAACTTGCCACTACATATTCTTCGGTTGTTAAATTTTTAATTGAGTATACTATGGGAACAACTGTGACACTGAAATGTTGGATTGGCCATTTACCCATATAAGACAATATCATGTGGCTCTGCCTTAAATGAGACATCTTACATAGGTAACAGTCTTTCACGGAAAAACAAAATACTGACCTGCTCATTTTTAATGATGTAAGCTCCACAACCATTTTATCAATAACATAAGGAACCTTGTTTTCCGATTCTCCTGCTTTGGAAAAAGAGTTAGTGACACTGAGACTTCCAAAATCAGCAACTAGTACATTATATGATTTGGAGTTTTGGGGTATAATGATCACTGGCGCTTTCATTTTTACATTTAGACTAACTCGTGGCGCCCTCTCCTGTAATTTCTGAGCAACATCTTTTGAATATTCTGCAGCAAGTTCCTTGGCTTTGTTCAGCTGTTCCTCCATACCTTCCAGAAATTTGTTCAGAAAACCCTAGATTACAAATATAAATTACATATAGTTATAGATGACTACACGTAAAACATGAAGTTACATGTGTTGTCCCCCCAAGCATACCCAACTCATACCAAAGTTTCAAGTGTAGGGTTTGTAAGTCTCGTCATGTGACACCGAGAAATCATGATAAAATTTAAATTTGAAAACGTTTCCCGCCAAAATATGACGTTCTGGATTATGATGTCCCAATTCTTTGCTTGAAATGTCATAACTTTCTGTTAAAAATGCAACTTCCGGGTACAAATTATGTACCCGGAAGTTCCAAAATTGGACGAGACTTACAGACCCTATTGTAAAGCATAAAAAAATACTTACAGTACATAACTCATTACAAAAAAACAGCATACCAAATTTCAAATGAATCCCCCTAAAGAAGAAGGGAGATTTTCGTGTCGATATGACAGACAGAAGAAATGTTGGACAGATAAACAAGTGTACTCCAATATACTCCACACTTGTTCAGTGGGGGTATAACTGACATATCTTTATGATATAAGATATTACAATTGAATAACAGACTGGTACAAGGGTCATTTTGGCATCTGAAAAGTTTTTTTTTTTCATTTCCATGTGCAAAATGAAGGCGTTATCTTTTCTGGTGCAAACATTTGTTCAATCCAAAACATAATATACATACCTAGAAAAACCGCTCCCCCATTTGATAATCAATCAAATCAAATCAATTTCTGTAATAGAAGATGCACATCTATATAATGTCCCAAAGACTGTCTTAAAGTTTCATGAGTGGTAGGAGGGGTAGCAGATAAGAGATGGGTATCCACTTGTAATGTAATGGCAAAGTCCATGTTTTGCTATGGGAAACCCCCAAAATCAATTAAATCAAATTCTTAAATAGAAAGTCCACATCTACATTATGTCACAAAGACTGCAATAAAGTTTCATGACAATCTATTCAGAGGTTCAGGAGGAGTAGCAGATAAGAGATGGGTACCCCCTTGTAATGTAATGGTAAAGTCCATGTTTGCTATGGGAAACCCCAAAAATCAATCAAGTTCAATTCTGAAATAGGAGGTGCACATCTACATTATGTCACAAAGACTGTGTTTAAGTTTCATGACAATCTATTCAGAGGTTCAGGAGGACTAGCGGATAAGAGATGGATACCCACTTGTAATGTAATGGCAAAGTCCTTGTTTGGCTATAGGGAACCCCAAAAATCAATCAAATCAAATTCTGAAATAGGAGGTGCACATCTACATTATGTCACAAAGACTGTGTTAAAGTTTCATGAAAATCTATTTAGTGGTTCAGGAGGAGTTGAGGATAAGAGATGGGTACCCCCATGTGTAACGGACGGACGGAAAGACGGAAGGACAGAAGGGCGGATGGACGGACATCCCCATCATTATATACCCCCCACTTTTCAAGCAGGGGGTATAAATATGGGAAAAATCTAATCTGTAGGGCATCAGATTTAAAAGTATCTTGTGGGAAACCCAAATTTCTAAAAAAAAAAAAATATGAAATCTCAACTTATTGGAAAAAGAATAGATTATGCAATAACTAATTTTTTACCAGTTTTCAGGAATATTTATTTAGCTGTTTTGAAGTAAGCAATTTTGAAATACAGACTTTGCAATAATTGCACATATATATCAAGAATTATCTTGTGTTGCAGGAATCTACTGTTTTAATCGATATTACTACAAGAGTCTAATGACCAATTACTTGTGACAAGTCACTTGCCTTCAATGTCCCTACCTTGGTCAAAGACTGCAATATAATTTTATCAAAAACATATTTCAAATAATGGTTATTTTCAGTGGCAAAGAAGTTACTCAATATGACTGTCTTACCAGAATATCCGATACAAATTTGTTGAGAAAGACGAGTTTGATACATCCAATGTCCACTTCTACACTGGTGTCAACATTGGTCAAAATATTGTAATTATCTCCCTTTGTAGCTTCCTCGTAAATAACAAGCTTTGCGTTTAGCACCTTTTCGCATTCTTCAATGTCCATTATCTGGAGGATAAAATGACAAACATACAGTTGTTAGTAAATCATAATATATTTTATTTTATTTGTACTTTTGTTTCTATGTATAAAGTAAATAAATAGCTGCTCTATAAAACATCCTAATGCACAGTTGATCAAAAACATCATAATGCACAGTTGATCAAGATAAATCATCATATTGCACACTAACTTTGATTGACATTTTACAGGCTGCACCCCTTTCAAATCCACAACAACGCCCCTTTTGTTTGTCGTCAGTGACTTAAGTCATGTCAATCAAAAACATGTATAATAAAACAATATTGGTACCTCTATACTCACACAATAGGGGGTTTAACAGAACACAAAAGATAATATTGAACTTGTGTAAACCCTCTTTCAATATTACTTTATTGCTCCATTAAACCCCATATTGATCTCATGGAAGTGCCAAAATTGCATAATATTTTTAGCTTTTGTTTCTCGAAATAAAATGTATAGAAATGTACCTGCTACATAATTTGTGATACTGCGCTATAAATCATCATAAATCATGATATTACACACTGACTTTGATTGACAATTCCAGGTCACAACCCTTGCACACCCAAATAAGACACACCATAACTCTTATGATTTAAGTCACACCCATACCTGTTAAACTTCTAAAATCCAATGGCAGGAGATCTCCTGCAATGCAATTCAAAATTGCGGGAGATTTTGCGTAATGCTATTTTCGATTATATTTATACTCCACTCTCTTTCTAGCATGTTTTCATCCAAAGAAATGATTTGTCTTAAGATGTATGCTTATTGCTTGATGAGAGAGGACCATGTGATATACTTTAGCACGAAGGTCTTCCAGAATTTTTCTCTTTTTTTTTTTTTTTTTGTTTCTTTTTTTTCCTTTTCTGTTTCCAGAATGGTTTTAATTAAGTTATACACTTTGAGAACTTCATTGGAAACTAAAATATATATTTAACACTAAATATTATATCAACAAGACCAATTACATGTCTGGATCTGCGTCACTGTCACTCATGTTGAACTAAGAAAGATTTTTTTTTCCTATAAAAGAATGTCATGTATAGGTTTGCCAATTAAAACAAGTATTCATTTACCTTATTACCAAAACATTCTTCAAAGGCAAGTTATAATTGAGATTATATTAAGTTCAACCCTTTTACTGCAATATACCAAAAAAGAAAAAGAAAAAAGAGAAAAACAAGAGCTGTCGCCTAATGGCAGCCAAATATACCCCCCCCCCCGCACATTGAACCCTGAATCAATATGGTTAGTGCAAATTTAAGTGGGTGTGGATACAGTACAGTTGTGGACACAATACAGGTGTGGACATAATACTAGTATGGACACAATGATATAATCTTCAAGAAAGAACGTTTCGTTAGGGTGTCAATGAAAATACTCTGTCCAAATTGGACAAAAATAAATAAAAACTAGAGCTGTCGCCGAATGGCAACCAATTATGCCCCCGCTCATTGAACCCTGAATCAATATGGCAAGTGCAAATTTAAGCCTGTGTTGACGCAGTACAAGTATGGACACAATTATATGCCTCTCCTTTTCCCAAAATATATAAAAGGGAAGTTCTGAGCCCAAAAAACAATTCTATGGGTGCAAGGAAATCTTCCTGTAAAGTTTCATCCATTTTGAGGCACTTTGAATTTTCCCGCCTTTTTCCAGTTTCCATAGCAATGGCAGCCATTTTGAAAATTCTGAGACCCAAAATCATTTCTATGGGTGCTAGACATCCTTCTTGTAAAGTTTCATCAAATTTGAAGCACTTTGAATTTTCCCGCCTTTTTTCAGTTTCCATGGCAACCACGGCCATTTTGAAAATTCCAAAAGATATGTGTGCGCACATCCACTTATTGCAAGTTAGATTCCTTTGAAGTAGTTGGAATTTGTATGCAAACTTTCTAAAAACACATGAAACGTTGTGTTTTTCATTCGTACGGAGGGATGAACCAACGGACGAACAGACGAAGGAATGAACGGACAAACGGACGGACAAGGGTAAAACAATATGCCCCCCGACTTTTCGTCGCGGGTGCATAAATACAGCAATGGTGAAAACAATACCTGAGTTTCAAATAAACACATACTTTGAATCTTTATGAGAAAATATGTGTAAGCAATGCAAAAATTCAAGAATATATATATATAGCTGCCAATGATCAGTGCATTCAAAACATTGCAACATCTCTGGACAAAAACTGAGTACCGGGATGAATATGATGAAAAAAGTACCAAGTTCAATAATGGATAAATATGACATTTTTTTATCAAAACTGGCCTAAAAGGGAGGTTCACATCATCAATGTGTTCAAACAACAGTGCAAACTTTCTGAGGTATTTAGTCAGAGATGTGAATGTTTCAGATTACACAAACCAGCACTGTTATGTTAAAATATGTTGAAAAAATGACTAAGTTCAACAATGCATAAATCGACATTTTTTATTCAAATCTGCCTAAAAGGGAATGTGCACGTCTTCCATGTGTTCAGAACAGCTATGCAAAGTTTCAAAAGCATCAGGTATAAGGTGTCAGAGTTCCAGATTACACAAACTCGGTAACGTAATATTAAAATTTGATTGAAAAATTACTAAGTTCAACAATGTATAAATTCAAGAATTTTTTTTCAAATCTCACCAAAAGGGGAGGTGCACATCTTCAATGTGTAAAGAACAACTTCGTAAAGTTTCAGAAGCATCGGGTTAAAGGTGTTGGAGTTTCAGATTACACAAACTTGGTACCCCCACAGCGTGACGGACAGACGGACAGAGTCTAGCAGCTCCTAGACCTGCGGTCATCATTGGTGACACAGGTAAAAAGCTATAATAAATTATTTTTAACTTCAACAAAACAATAAAGGGCTACGCCGAGCGCAGCATGATACGACCACAGCATGTCGAAACACTGAAATTTGAACAAGTGTAATTCAAAATGAATGAGGACACAGTAAAAAGCTTGACCCAGAAATTAAATGGACACAATAAAGAGCTTGAATCAGTAATTAGCTGCACATAAACTAAGGAAAAATTAAAATTAGTCCTTACAATTCCTTATATATATCGGAAATGGTAAGAGACATGTCAAATTGGTCAGCATAATACTTTTAACTATACAAGAAATGGAATCCAAAGAAAAGAACCCCATTTAAATCCAATAAAAAAAAAAAAATAAAAGATTTTACATATTTTGAAAATTGCAGCTAAGAACGGTAAGAGCTATGCAAAATCTTTTGACATATACTACCAAAACCTTACAACATGAGGACTTCAAAACAAAAACCAAAAAAAATCAAATGAAATCTCATGAAAAAACAAAGATTTCACTTATTTCAAAAATTGCAGTTTTGGCCCCTATGACCCCTTGTAGCTCAGAAACAGTAAAAGCTACACCAAATCTGTTGCATACTACTGAAAGCTTATATCAAGAGGAATCCAAAGAAAAAAATCCCATCAAAATCCGCAGAAAAATAAAAATTCTGCAAATTTGCAATTTTGTCCCCATTCGGCCCCTAATAGCTCGGAAAAGAAACAAGTTGTCAAAAATCTGATGGTGCAGCTCATTATTTATTTTCAAGAGGAATCCATTACAAAAAACTGCATCAAAATCGGACTAAAAATTAAAAAATTGAAATTTTTGAAAATCGCCCCTTTGGGGCCCCATTTATCTCGTGAATGGTACATGCCACGTAAAATCTGTTGACATACTGCTGATAGGAAATTTTATTAGGAACACATTGAAAGAAACCCCATCAAAATCCAATAAATAATAAATATTCTGCAACCAAATATGTGAAAACACCCAATTTTTCCCTTTTTGGCCCCTTTTTTCAAAACGGGAGGGGCCAAAATAACCAAAACCCACCACAGCCTTCCTTTTGTGCCAAGGAACACTGTGTTGAAATTTCATAAGAATTGGTCAACTGGAACTTAAGCTATTGACCAAAAACAAAAGTGTCTATAGACAAGGACACCGACGACGACGACGACGACGACAGCGCCATACCATTATACGACCTCAAATTTTTTCGGTCGTATAAAAATTACAGTGAAAATATGCAAAGATACTGCTTACAATAATAAACAAATTTTTCAAAATATTTCAATAATTTGGGGTATTTTTTAGTGTTAACATAAAAATCTCAGGGTCATTATTTTGAAAGTGGAAAAGTATTCAAGGGAGGTAATTAGTGACATTTATCAACAAGGATTGTGTTGATCCTTGTAATCGTTGTCAATACTTACTGATTGTTATATAAACAACACCTATCCTAATGACTGTCCTAATCAACACTAATTACACAGTCTAATTAATCTGTTTTACCTGTCATAGTGCTACTTCCGTTGATTGACAGAAAATCAATAACTGAACATGTACGATAATTTCACCTTAATAATAATCAGTTTGACAAAAATACAATTGCAGGACATTTCACGAAAACGGGAGTTTTGTGTCTCCCAGCGGGGAGACCATGTTATTGAAAGAGAAAGTTCTGTTTTGTGCCAAATTGCAGGAGTCTCCCGCAAAAATCGGGAGGGTTAACACCTATGGTCACACCCCTGCAAACCAAAAAAGATATTACACCTGTTTTTGACTTAGTTCATTTCAATCAAATAAAACAAAACAATTATGGCACTTCTATACTAGAAAATAAGCAGTTTCTTAAAGGCCTCATGATGACTCCAGGAAGAAGAACCAGGGTTCCCCCAGTTTTTTCCTGATGAAATTCAAGGACTTTTCTAGGTCTTTTCAAGGACTTATCAGCCTTTTTCGAGGTCAGGTTTTGTTAGCCATGATCTCTTGGAGATTTGATATATCTTGCACATCAATCATGGTATTAATTAGGATATTGTAGAATACTGGATAAATGTGATACATGTGTTTAAAACTCGTGTTCCTTTATATCACTCAGCACCTGAATCCTTAGGGCTACACAACTGGCGGGAGCGTCCCAAGCTGGTGGATAGGGATATGTCCTGTCTATGCGGGGTAGTTGGGTCATAATAATGAAAGACTGACGGCAAACTATTGTAGCCGAACTGTGTGGATGTAATGTAGAGACACTTTCTATATTTTTCTAAGGAGAACAGGGTCACTAAATTCCCTGCCCCTACCCATTCTTTCCTTTTCCAGTGGCAGTCGAAAGCTCTTTACACCAGTTTCCCTTCCACCTTTATTTCTTACTTCTTTTACTGATATTTATTGTTTGAATTGATTTACTTGTTCATGTCCTGATATAGCTGAAATATTATTCACTGGATGTTTTAACTAATCATTCAATTGATCTTTTACTTACAATTGTTTTGATATGATTAACTCATTTTTGTCCTGATATAGCTGAAATATTGCTCCCTGGACGTTATCAACCAATCGATCCTTGACATCATATGTTTTAATTGTAAAGAAAAAGACAAACTACAATTTCTCTAATTTCTGCCCCGTTTTCATGTTTCCTGAACAGTGGGAGAAATCGTTTCTCCTCTCTAGAGAGAATGTTGTTCTCGGCAAGTGATTGGCTGAAATTCAATTATGACGTCAGATATGTTTGCCTTTTTCCGACTCTACCATTGTGACGCCATGAAAAAAGGCTACCATGCCTGATGATGTCACGCTCAAAGAACACATTTATTGCAGATTGTCGGAAAAAGGGGGTCATTTTCTTGTCCAAAATCTCCTTGAAATCATTAGAGAAATAAAATCCACAACCGTATCTCGTGAGAAACGTCATTTCTACACTCTTGATAGTTAAATTTTCAAATACTTTAAACGTTCGGCAAGCCTCGCGTTTAAAAATTTGAAAATTTAACTATCTTTAGTGTAGAAATGTCGTTTCTCACTAGATGCAGTTGTGGATTCTATATGTATGATGAATCACTGTAAGAGTGGTGCCACAATTTAGAAAATTCCGAGTGGTAACTCATTTCGTTTTTCCTGTATGAGATATTTCAATATTTCTTTCTTTTTGCATTATTGAAAAAAAAAATACTTTAACACATTTCACTCTTTTATTCGGACACCATTACCAATTTTTTCTTGTACATTTATAAAATTATGCTTTAAACATCAACTGAGAGATTTTGATATAATCGATACATTAATCTAAAACAGAATTTTTTTTCAATACAAATCTGTTACATTTCAAAGCATCATATTGTAATATGGTAATAATTAAATAATATTCTCCAAGGTATGAAAAATCAATGCTCATGTGCGAGTTCTGTTACACTCTCAGAAAATAATTACTTTGTTTTTGATAATAATCTTGGGTAATCCCTTGTGGGATTGGAAGCCAGAGGTGCTTTTTTTATATTGCCTGCCTCCGAACCTCTTATCAACCATGTATAGTTCTATTCGGGAACATTCTTTCTTGTACCCCATCTGATTGAAGTTGAAAATGAACAAAATCAACGATTGTGGAGTCGAAAGAAATATTTTCAAGAATGAACTGAAGCAACATGTGTTTACTTCCACTGAAAAATCGAAAAAATGGGTAGGGGCAGGAAATTTAGCCATCCATACGACCCTAGTGAGACTGCTATTATTTGTAGGGGCATCTGACCTGTATTGGGCGTGGCGTTTCTTCACACAGTCGTCTAAAATGGTTCGCATTCAGGCTGACCGTATTATGAACTGTCTACCTTACTGCCACAGGAAAAGGGGAGAATTGGGTAGGGGCAGGAAATAAAGTTTACGATGTGACCCGAAGCAACGTGTGCTCTTCAACGGGAAATAAAGAAGGGGGTCAAATTAGTCATTTTAAATAAAATATAAGTAAAGGTTGAAAAATTAAAAGCAGGAATGGACAACTAGAGAAGCAAGTATTGATTGCCACTGGAACATGGGAGTAATGGGCAGGGGCAGGAAATGTAGCCTTCCATACGACCCTCAGTGGGTATGCACTTGAACAAGAAACATAGAAGGGGTCTCTTTACTTCATAGGGTGTGTCGTTTCAACATACAGTTTGTCTAGAATGGCTTGTCTTCAGGATTTCCATATTATGATCCAACTACCCCGCATAGATTGGGCGTTCCCCTACCCACTACCAGGGGACGCATAATGCAGTATTGAGGTTGGCACAGGGATATTTTTGTGCAGGGTGTTTGCCGTTTTTTATTTCACATGTTGCTGGAGGGTTGTTATTTTGCGTGTTTCGTGCAAACTGAATAATGGGTATCGTGCAAGCCAATTTCTAATTTTTCGTTCCTTGTGTTGTGACGTTTTATTTCTTGTACACCCGTGCACGGTACCCACCTGTACGACCCTCAGTATTGTTTTGACTGAGACCTACATGTATATCAACTGTATGCTTTAAAGAACACTATTTATCTATCGGGAGCTTTCTTTGATGATGATTGTCCAATTTTGGAAACACGTAGGTTTTATTTCTCGTTTTATGAATAAACCGTACATTTGCAAAATCCATTGAAAATATGGAAAATTCGTAGTTGAAAACACCTCTGTTTAAAAATACTCGGTTTTGCCTGGTATGGAAGTCATAGCTCCCTTACGATTGTCACTTTGCAATGTTTTCGTTTACACCATCTTGTTTTTGCAAAGTTTGAAACAGATGTTATTTAATATTGGGAGTCTATTCCAGACTGAATTTGCAGAGTTATATCAAGGCGCCATTTCCTCTACTTTTTTTATTATAGCTAAAGCGCAAAAATTATCTCGATAATGTTTTCTACTGGTTTCTAGTTTAATGGCAAATGCATTATACAAGGGAACCAGACATGGTTTGTTTAAAGTCTCGACAAATAGGAAATTCAAGGTTTTTTTCCCAGATTTTCAAAATTTTAAAGCTTTTCAGGGTTTTCTCCCGACCAGAAACAACCAAATCAATATTCCCGACTTTTTCCCGTTTTCCCGGTAGTGTGGGAACCCTGAAGAACAACAATAAAAGCATTGATCCATTGCTTTGTTTTACCATGTATTTGTAGAGACTAGAAGTTGTGAGAAAAAATATCCAGTAGTACATGTACTTAGAAGTTTCAAATGGTTGGACAGACAGACTCAAATCAACACGAAACAAATATAATTTACTTACTTTAGAATATAATGTCCCTTGACTTGGATCAAGTATAGATATAGCTGTCAAGGTAGCTGTTACTGTCATCTTCCCTGTCTCCATGGTAACACCAGCTTGAATTCCTACATACATGTAAAATAACAGTTTATACATCAGTATTGTCTAACACTTTTAGTGTTGTAGCACTTCATTTTTCATAATTGGATTTTTGGGGCAAAAAATTTGAAAATATGCAACATTCATAAGGCAATGAGTTAAAATTTCCCGCAGAACAAATAAACAAGGCAATTCTAAAAAAAAATTGTTTTTGCCATATTTTACAAGAAAATTCTGTTTGCTTTATCTGAAAGATCCATTAAAATACAACAAAACCGTGTCTCAGATTTTTGATACAAGGTCTGGTTTAAAATTGAATTAATTTTAAATTTTGAAAAAGCAAAATTTCTTTGAATTAGAATTTGAATTTTGTTTATTTTCAAACCAGATCCTATATCAAAAATCTGAGATACAATTTTGTAGTATTTTCATGGATCTTTCAAATAAAGCAAACAGAATGCAGCTACCAGTAAAGATGTAAAAGTTATTTTCATTTTTAAAATATTTCTTCCAAAACTAAAATTTTTGCCAAATATGGTAAATTAGACATTGTTACTTAAAAGGAATACTCTTGCAATGAGCATTAACAGTCAATTTGATCATTTTCCTTTAATTGGTTTGTCATTGTATCTTTATTAATAACAAAGTTACAGGCTTTCAAAGTCAGGGACCGAAAATTTTCTTCAGAAGACTGTTGTGCTACCTTAATAACAATTGTACATTATCTTCTTCTCTAATTCTGATACTGTTCTCATCAATTTCAAAGCATAGGAGATCAAAGTGTTCTCCAATATGTGGGTTACTTGATCTCGTGATATCATTGGATATTGAAAAGGTCAAGAACTTTTCTTCAAATAGCAAAATATACCTTAAATAAATTTATTTCGAGTATAAATCAATGTAAAAAGTATTTACTCAAAGCATACATTGTTTATTTATCTCGAATCACATATGATCGATTTGCTTTTGTTGATTTCCATGCAATGTCAATTTCATATCCGGTGACCTCGCAGTATTGATTGTAGAGGCAAATGATGGGGTAGACTAAAACACATGAAAATGTCATAAATTTTAGAATTAGAGAAATAAAATCTATCATTTGCAAGTCGTTTATTATCAAAGTTCTACTGTCTCAAGGGTTAAACATAAAAGTTCTCACTCAACTTCGAACTTTTAAAGTTTAACCCTTTCGCCAGTAGAACTATGATAATCAAGGACTTGAAAGGATAGATTCTTTATCTCTCCCACCGTGATTTTTTCAGTCCTTGAAAAAAATATTATTTTGATTTCCGGGTTTTCTTCAAAATTGAAAGTATTTTTCGCTATACTTTTATTCATGGTCACCAAATTTCATGGTTTTCATGTTTCGTGAGTACTTAAATTCGTGGTTTTGAATTCCAAACAATAAAGCTCAAGGAGAAATATGCATTTCATTGGGAACTAAATTTCGTGGTTAAAGTGAACCACGAAATTCAAGAAAATTGGAACCCATGAACAATAGTACTTTCAGAGTAATTCATATAAAAAATAAATTCTACTTACCTGCCCACTTAGGTTTTTTTTAACTAGAAGCTCACATGAGCCTGTATCGCTCACCTGGTCACTGGTTTTATTCATTGTCACCTATAGACCATCCATTCATACTATAAATCAGTTCAGCAGATGTTACATTTTCATTCTTGGATGAGGTACAAACTAAAAATCACAAACTTTGGAAGGGATCACCCAAAGACAATTGTAACCAAGTTTGGTTCCAATTGGCTCAGTAGGTTCAGAGGAGAAGACATTTGAATGCATTTCCCACTGAGTCCCTATGTTAAACTATGTTCCACACTGGCGGCCATCTTGGATGAGGTAAGAAAGTAAAAATCACAAACTTTAAAGGGGACCACCCAAGGACTATTGTGACCAAGTTTGGTTCAATTTGGCTTTGTAGTTTCAGAGGAGAAGATCTTTGGATGCATTTCCTATAGGGTCCCTATGTTAAACTATGTTCCCTGTTGGCGGCCATCTTGAATGAGGTATGAACATAAAAATCACAAACTTTGAAGGAAAACATCTAAGGACCATTGTAACCAAGTTTGGTTCCAATTGGCTCAGTGGGTTCAGAGGAGAAGACATTTGAATGCATTTCACATATGGTCCCTATGTTAAACTGTGCTCCACACTGGCAGCCATCTTGGATAAGGTACAAACGCAAAAATCACAAACTTTGAAGGGGACCACCCAAGGAGTGTTGTGACAAAATTTTGTCCCAATTGGCTCAGTGGTTTCAGAGGAGAAGATCTTTGAATGCATTTCCCATAGGGTCCTATGTTAAACTATCTTCCCCGCTGGTGGCCATCTTGGATGAGATGCGAACCTGCTGGACATATGTAGAAATTGTAGTTCTGGAAAACCTCAACACTTTTGCAATTCACATTTAACCTTTATCTCAAACAGTTTTTGAAATAAAAGTAAAAACGTTCAAAAATTGTGAAAATTCAAAGAAAAAGCAGCAATAACTCCTATGTGGGTTGTCAGATTTTCTTCAAAATTGCAGGACATGTAGATCTTACTATGCTGACCATTTTTGTTATACAACTTTCACTTCTATCTTCTATCAATTTCAATATATATGACCAGAAGTAATGAAAAACTGAAAATTTTACGGAAAAGGGGCCATAACTCCAAGACAGGTAAATGGATATTCTCCAAAATTGCAGGGCAGGTAGATCTTATCATGCTGATCATTTTTACCCACACAGAATTTTGATATCTGTAATGGTTTTCGAGTAATTTTCGAAAAACAGCAATTTACCCCTATGTTCTATTTTTAGTAACAGCAGCCATGTTGTTAGGTCTACCGATTTACCGACATAAAAATCACAAACTTGAAAGAGCATACCCTGGTGATGATTCAGGCCAAGTTTGGTCAGTATTGGCCCAGTAGTTTCAGAGGAGAAGATCTTTAAATAAAAGTTAACGGACGGACAATGGACGGATGGATGGACGACGGACGCCGAGTGATGGCAAAAGCTCACATGGCCTTTGGCCAGGTGAGCTAAAAATGGATGAGAATCTTGGCAATTTTTTTATAATGGCCCTACCTTTAATTTTGACATCAGTAATATATTTCTGTTCTGTACACAAAGCCACCTGGAATTCTTGTAGTTTGGCATTCACTTGGAGATCAATGATACCTGAATCTGCTTTCTTCTCTGAAAATAAACATGACTTCAAGATGAAGAACAACAATCAAAGAGGTTTTCCATTGGTTTGTTTGACCATGTATCTGTAGAGACTTTGTCTCATGTCCATTTACTCCATATCCCTTAATTTCAAATCCTCAAAAATATACAACTGTAATTATAATCATGTTTATCTCAAAAACCATTAGTTTTGAAGAATACAAAAGTCTTCCAAAATTAGGAAATTTCCAGATACAGTGATGTGCTAAAAGTACAAGGTCAGCCTAAAACTTTCATTGATCTTTAAATAACCCTGAATGTTTCTTCAATCTTAAAATAACTCTGAAATTTTTATTAATCTTTAAGAAGCTCTGAAACGTTCATCAATCTTTAAGTAGCTCTGAAATTTCATCAATCTTTAAGAAGCTCTGAAATTTCATCAATCTTTAAGAAGCTCTGAAATTTCATCAATATTAAAATAGCCTTGAAATTTTCATCAATATTACAGTAGACCTGAAACTATCATAATAAAAAAAATAGCCTTGAAACTTTCATTAATCTTAAAGTCGCTTTGAAACTTACATTAATCTTTTAAGAGGCCCTGAAACTTAAGTCAAACTTAAATTTGTCCTAAAAGTTTCATCTGTCTTTACATAGTGAAGAAACCTTCATCAATCATAAAATAGCCCTGAAACTTTCATCAATCTTAAAGTATCACTTTAACTTTTATTAATCTACAAGAAGCCCTGAAACTTTCACAAATCTTCAATATCAAAGTAGCTCCGAAACTCCATCAATATAGCATTGAAACTTCCAATAATGACAAGTATTTTTGATAAGAAATCTTACTTCTGGCTTTTTTCCTCACTTCCTCTTCAGCTTCCTCAGTTTTTGTTACCTCCTTACTGCCCTCCACAGTTTGATTTGCAGTTTTGGGGGCAGGTTTTAATTTTTCTACCAGTTCCAACACATGTAACAGTGCCTCCTGGTGAAGAAGTACCTCCAAGCTTGTAAAAGTTACATCTATTTTCTGTTCAGTGTTTTTATATGTTGTTGCAAATTCAGGTCCATCACTATTTGCCTGGAAGAAATTTTTTTTTAATTTTTGTTTTTTTCACCTTGTATTGGTGTAATTCCAAACATTATGATACAAAACTCTTTTTCTTCCATCTGAGCTATTCTTTGATCTGAACTTTTCCAGCTAATTTGTAATTGCAGTGCTACATGTATGTTTCTTACATATTCTGTATACAATGATGATACAAACTTCTTTAGCAATTGTGTCAATGACTTTAGGGATATCAAGAACCTAATACTGAGTGAAGTGTAAGACAACGAGATCTCAGAGATATGATGGTACGATTTCTAGTCCCTGACATAGCCTTCTGAGTCCGAGATGATTGAAATCCTACACAAGGGTGTTCCAGATTTCATTTTCTCATATTTGAGACAAGCCAGTACCTATTTTTAGCCGTTTGAGATATCCTTGTCTCATCCCACAGGTGAGATAAGAATTTCATGTGCGGAAATACATTATGACGTTAAATGACATCATAGTAAGTTGCTTAGACATGGCGGATGCCAACTAGAGTCGGGTCATATGGAAACTTGTATTTTGTGAAAAAAAAACAATCAAACACCATTGAAAATGCAAGATTAAGAAATCTCAGACACCCTGGGGTAAGATTTCAATGGTTCTCTGACTCGGCAAGCCTTGTCACAGAAATATTGAAATCTCAGTATAATAGCCTTGGATGTCTTAGATTTCTCGATCTTGCACTTTCAATGGTGTTAGATTGTATTAGTCCTTCACTGGTGTTTTATTTTTTTTTTGTCACTGTATTCTATTCAAATCCACACAGAAATACTGTAGTCTCAATTTGTCCATTTACCAAAGGAGTTAGTCCCTTTTTTTGCGATGTCAACATAATGAATGTACACCTATGTGGACACATACATTTTAGGACAAGTTTTATTGTATTTTCCTGTCAAAATATACATCAAATGATATACATGTAATAATTTAATAATACGTAGACTTATTACACATATGATCGCCAATGAGAAATAATATATAAATAAATAATTTTGTGCAAAACCCAATTGTATATAACATTTGCTGGTAAACTGCACATGATTTTTTTTAGTCTTGCAATAGTGCATTGTTAAATATAAGAAGTGAGATAACATATTTAATATTGTTTACCTTCAGATAATGAACTTCTAGTAAATTAGCCTGACTATCTTCTCCTGGTGTATTTATAATGTTCACAACTGGACCATCAGAAACAACTGAAACATAGAAAAGATAGATATAAACCAGAGGTTCACATGAGGCTGTATTGCTCACCTGGTGTGTTTTATAATGTTCACAACTGGACATTCGGAAACAACTAAAACAAATAGATGTACAATGTTTAGGGCTATTCCATTTAAAATTCCCACCGGGGGCTGGAACACCAAGTGAATTTTTTTTCTGTTCGTGGAGGGTAAATTTCTATTGTATCCCAATACAATATAGTACAATTATATATTTTATTTTTTTTGTCTTGGTGGGGGTATAAAAATAAGTGGCGTTCCACCCCCTTGTGGGAATTTTTACTGGAATAGCCCTTAATGAAGAGATAAATGCATAAAAAAAAACTAGAAATAAACATTAGTGACAAAATGCAGATATGGGTCTTAAAATCTTTGTTTATAACATTGATATTCGATGACAATTATTTATAAATCTCTGAAACAAAGGTGAAAACAGTTTTTGAATTTTATTTTTTGAGTGGAAAAAAGTATGCGAAAAGTTTTAACGTTTTAAATTTTGGCAGATTATGAATGTTTCAATTATTGTCATAAAAACCCATCTAACACGTATGTGACCTAAAGATCCTATGTGAATCAATCAAAATTTATTATATATCCCTGCCACTAATACTGTCATGTGACTGCTAACTAATTAAACCTGGATAAGAATATTTACCTGGAGGGTTGCCTTTAACGACATATCCACGTGGTGCTGTTTTCATGCAATTTTAAAAAGAAACCAGAGCAACATGTTAATACAATGTATGGAAGGGCAGCAGCAACAAAATTCTTATCAAACAAATTCATGGATAAATTAATCAGGAGGATAAATGGCATTCAAACTCTTTCAACGTAAAAATTATAACAGAGTAAATAGCATGCATTTTTTCAGTTATGTACAAAGGTTTTTGTAAAAAGTGGTCATATTTCAAGCTGCTAATTTCAAGCTTTATAGGAATTTTTATTTTATTTTATTGCAACAAACCAAAACAAACCAAAATAAACCAATTTTTTTATCAATAAAATTCGACATACCAGGGATATTTTTTTTTTAAATCACATTAAGCAAATCAAAAATGACCGACAAGAAGCTAAATACCACAATAAATATCTAAATGAAAAGTTTTGGACCATCTATAGCAAAAATTCGCTTAAATAATAGATTTTCAATTTCAAATACAATGTGATTCTTCCCTTATTTTGTAAATTATCAATAAAAAGAATAATTGAAGTTTTCTTTTTGATGCAATGTACAGTGTCATTAACAATGGACTCTCCCCTTTTATTGACGACAATATATTCTCCATCAAATACAAGTTTCTATTATTATTTAAGCACTTAATTATTCCATATATATATTGCGACCCTTGAATATCACCGAATTTCTGCCAGATTCAAAGGGTGGATATATATAAGGAAGGTGCACTTTAAGGACACACTGACCAAAACTTGTAACTAGGAGTTGAAGAAGTCGAAAGCAACAGCTAATGTCCTAACTAGTTTGTTGTTCATCAATTAAGGTAGTTGCCACCACTAGATTTTGGACTCCTTTGTGTTTTTCCATATCATAACATGAATAAAGGGCTACGCCGAGCGCAGCATGATACGACCGCAGCATGTCGACCACTGAAATTTGAACAAGTGTAAACTAAAATTAATGTGGACACAGTAATTTGCTGGACACAATAAGGACCTTGACACATTAATTAACTGGACACAAACTAATGAAAATAAAAATTAGCCCTTTTAATCCCTTATTACTAGGATATTGTAAGAGCTAAGAAATTTTGTTGACTACCATCAAGAGAAATCCAAAGAAAAAACTCAGGTTAAAATCCAATGAAAAATAAAGATTTCACATATTTTGAAATATCACAATTTGGCCCCTTTGACCCCTTATAGCTTGGAAACCAAAGAGAAACGCAAAATGTACTGCCATATCACTGAAAGCTTTCAATGAGAACAATCTAAAGATGAAAATCCAATAAAAAACTAATGAAAAATAAAGACTTCACATATTTCTAATAATTGCAATTTTGACCCCTTTGAACCTTATAGCTCAGAAACAGTAAGAGCTACATCAAATCCATTTACATACTTCTGAAAGCTTGCATTGAGAGGAATCCAAAGAAAAAATCCCATCAAAATCTGATGTAAGATAAAGATTTTACATATTTCTAAAAATTGCAATATTGGCCCCTTTGACCCCTAATACCTCGGAAACGGTAAGAGCTACACCAAATCTGTTGACATACTACTGAAAGCCTACAATGTGAGGAATCTAAAGAAAAAAATCCCATTGAAATCGGATGAAAAATAGAAATTTTAGGTATTCTGCATGTTTGCAATTTTGCCCCGTTGGGCCCTCATAGATTGGAAAAGAAACAAGTTATCAAAAATCTAATGGTGCAGCGTTATGTTAATTTTTCATAAGGAATCAAATGCAAAAAACTGCATCAAAATCGGACTAATAATAAAAAAATTAAAATTTTTGAAATTTGCCCCTTTTGGGCCCCATTTATCTCGTGAACGGTACATGCCACGTGAAATCCGTTGCCATACTACTGATTGGAAATTTCCTCAGGAGGACACTGAAAGAAATCCCATCAAAATCCGATACATAATAAAGATTCTACAGTCAAATATACGAAAACATCAAATTTAACCCTTTTTGGCCCCTTTTTTAAAAACGGGTGGGGCCACAATGGCCAAAACTATGCCAAGCCTTCCTTTTATGCCAAGGAATATTGTGTTAAAATTTCATAAGGATTGGTCAACTGAAACTAAAGTTATTGACCAAAAACAAAAGTGTCTACAGACAACGACGACAACGACAACGACGACGACGACGACGACAGCACCATACCATTATATGACCGCAAAAATTTTTGCGGTCGTATAAAAATATTTTGCCCATGAACACACACACATTTTCATGTTATATTCTAAAAGCATGTACCTGTTACGAATTTTGAAAAAAATTTTTAGGAAATTGACAGTACTCCTGCATTTTATTTTCAAGACTTAAAAATTTCTATACAAAGCCTGTAAAAAAATCTAGAAATGGAATTTTCCTGCCAGATTTTAAATTGCTTGTATATCAATATCAAGCGCATGGAACTATTATTTTTTTCTTGTTTATTGCCAACCTTTCATTAAGTCCTACTAATGCAGAACACTTTTATGAAATTCTCATTACTCTGATTCAAAGTTTGCAACTACCTTTAGTAAAAAGAATTTATAAAGTTACTTTTCCTTACATTGAGGTATCATGATAAATGAACATCTTAAATAATTCATGCATACAATATTGGTCATGGAGTTGGAGTTAACCGGAAAGGAAATTTCACTAATTTGTTTCAAAAGAACTTACACAAATACATAAAATTCCTCCAGAATGGAAAATATGCGGTATCAACATACACAGTGAACCCAATACACAAACATAGAGAATATGTATTATTGTTATTTTACCTGTAAATTTTCTATGTTGTACATAAACTCCACCAAGATAAGCTGTGACATTCATATCATATGTTCGCACAGCGACCTGTGTACCAAGGGAGGTAACAACTAGTCTCACAACTGGAATATCAATGCCATTCTCAATCTGAGACAAATTAATGTCAACCTGTAACAAAACAGATACATGAAATTGCATACGTTGTCTTGCCAAGCATACCCCCTCCATTGTACCAAATATTCGTCAAACAGGCAGTTGGTTTTGTAGAACATCCAAAAAAAAAATTATTAAAATCATATTGTTATTATTCCCCTTTGGGTCGTTGCCTCTTTGACACATTCCCCGTTTCCCTTCTTTTTTTCTATATTTCATTAAAAGAAGGAAACATACCAAATCTAAAATGAATCCCTTCAGGCAGAGTGAAGAATTTTGTGACGAAAATATCCGATGGAATGGCTGACAAAGGTGGGAAACAGTTCTCTCTTGAGTTTTCCTTCAATTTCCATTACCTGTTAATATGCCTTAAAATACAAGAAAATATAATTGGAAGTATATAAAATTTTGTACATTGTCTATTTTATGCATTTAAAGTGACCTATGAACAAGAAAATATGATAAAAAAAATTTAAACCTGTTTGTATGGATAGAACCCGAGGATATAGAACGCTTCTGAACTCCCTTAAGGATTTTAATCCAAACAGAATGAATAGACTGTCAGAATGAAATCAATGTTACAGTTTCACTTTTCCCTTTGTCTGAAGTTTTTAAGTATCAAGAAATTCTGAACATCAGAGCCAAGTCTGTTATCACCTTGCTAAAGTGTGTAATTTCTACAAATATACCTGTTTAATTTCAAACTTGAGTTCCAGATCTGTATAGTTGGTGAACTCTTGAGAAACACTTCTGTCCAGTTGCGTCTCCTAAAATAAAATTCTCATTACAATAAGGTGGAAAAATAGAGCAGTGCTCAAGGTCCCCGCCTTAGAGTTGTATGTTAGATGAATGGATTTTTTTTTACCTGTTGCCAGCTATGAGTGCAATATCCTCAAAAACTGAAAGATACAACAAAAATTTGTTGGCCTTTTCATGAAAGCATTCAAGGAAAGGAATCCAACGGGGAAAATCCCATTGCATTGGATAATAAGTAAAAATTTTACACAATAAGTGTGGACCCAAATTGATGTCTCGCCCGTCCCTTCATGGTCGCAAAATTGATGTGAATTCTCAAACTGACTAAATCAGAAAATAAAACATATTCGCTAGACTGTGAACGCTAGACAAAGGCAATAGAGCAGACTGTCATGAATCACCAAAAAAAAAATATCAGTGACCACTGATAGATACTATAAACCAAACATGTTCATTAGACCGTGAAAATGAGTTCAAGGGCTAAAGCCAAACAGCAGGATGTCATGTTCCATTTAAGACAAACCCAAATACCAAATATTATTGACCTTACATTAAAAGATACTGGGAAACTTAACATGATCACTGGACCGTGAAATTGAGGTCAAAGACAAAAACCGTATAGCAGACTGTCATGTACTACCCAAGACCAACCTATATACCAAATATCATTGACCTACCACTTATAGTTACTGAGAAAATGACCTAATCACTAAAACTTAACATGCTCACTAGACCGTTTAATTGAGGTCAAGGACAAAAGCCATATGACAGACTGTCATGTACTATCTAAGACCAACCTACATACCACATATCATTGACCTA
>MJUU01064272.1:39297-68608 GCA_002080025.1 Modiolus philippinarum | reverse complement strand
GTTATCATATTTTTATTGTTGTTCGACCTAAACCCATAAAACCCGAATACGTATTTAACTATTTATACATGGAAGCACATTGGTATTTAGTGCTTTCACCTTTTGTAAGATGTACTTATCAGTCTGATATGTGCCATTATTATGTCCACATGTTTATTCAACAAAGTCGCTTATTCAGGCGAGACATCTTCGTGTGTCCACACTTGTTTATTTTATTAACTTCATATCAATTTATTGAACAGACAACAAAATCTTCAGTTTCGAAAAATATTCATAGACTTTTATCTTGATATTACTTAAACTTTCAAACATAGTCGGAATCGGTAAGAGATACCCCAAATCCGTTGACATACTACTGAAAGCTTACATCAAGAGGAATCCAAAGAAAAAAATCCCATCGAAATCCGATGAGAAATAAAAATTTTAGATTAGCTGTAAATTTATGATTTTGGCCCCCTTTGGCCCCTCATAGCTCGGAAACAGTAAGAGCTACACCAAATCCGTTGGCATACTACTGAAAGCTTACATCAAGAGGAATCCAAAGAAAAAAATCCAATCGAAATCCAATGAAAAATAAAAATTTTAGGATATCTGTAAATTTATGATTTTGGCCCCCTTTGGCCCCTCATAGCTCGGAAAAGGTAAGAGATACGCCAAATCCGTTGACATACTACTGAAAGCTTACATCAAGAGGAATCCAAAGAAAAAAATCCCGTCGAAATCCGATGAAATATAAAAATTTTAGGTTATCTGTAAATTTATGATTTTGGCCCCCTTTGGCCCCTCATAGCTGGGTAAGGAAACAAGTTACAAAAAATCTAATAGTAGAGCGCTATGTTAATTTTTCATAAGGAATCCTTTGGAAAAAATTGCATCAAAATCGGACTAAAAATAAAAAAATTAAATTTTTGAAATTCGCCCCTTTTGGGCCCCATTTATCTCGTGAACGGTACATGCCACATGAAATCTGTTGGCATACTCCAGATTGGAAATTTTCTAAGGAGTTTATTGAAAGAAACCCCATCAAAATCCGATAAATAATAAAGATTCTACAGTCAAATATGTGAAAACACCTAATTTAACCCCTTTTGACCCCCTTTTTTTAAACGGGTGGGGCCACAAACCCGAAATTAAAACCCGGGATTGCCATTATGCCAAGAAACCACATACTGAAATTTGAAGATGATCCGTCCACTAGAAACAAAGTTATGCTGGCCACAGACGCCGACGCCGACGCAGACGCCGACGCCGACGCCGACGACTGCGCCATACCATAATACGACCGCAAAATTTTTGCGGTCGTATAAAAATGATCACTTATTCCAATTTTGCATAATTGTTTTCTATTTTCATATTCCATTTTTAAAATAAATTCTTCAATAATGTAATTTGTTTTTATTTTACTATACAAGAAAATTTTGTTGCTTTCAGTTGCTGTATTTAATTTGTCAAAAAATAATTTCTCATAATTACTTTTTAGATTTAGTTTAATTTTCTTTGTGAAACTATATTTGTCTTCTTTATAATCAGTATTTGTTATTTCAGTTAAGTCTATATTGTTAGATACACATACTTCATTTAAAAAAGAAAACCATGTATATGAGCCCATTAAATGCAAAGATTTAGACAGAGAGAAGGCATTGGCTAGTAAAGGGTTATAGATATTACTTGAAAGTCTTGCCAAATATTTAATGGCCTGTACTTTAATAAATGTATCTACAGGATACTGCGCTAATTCAGCTCGAGCAGCAATATTAACAGACTGTTTACTTAAACCTAAAGTGTATTTGCAGAATCTTAAATTTACTTTTTCTATAAAACTAGTATCTATTAATGATATCAAGTCAAAGTTCAAATTATTTTTTCCTCTCTTTGAGGCTTTTGTTATTTTCTCATAAAAATGAATAAAAGTGCATTGAAAATTTGAAGGTGTCTGCAGAAGTAATAGGTTACAAAATCCGGAAAGTTTTTTCTCCGATCTGGTTCCGAATTTTATACAACCCGGGAGTCCGCCATTTGCAATTTTGTTGACAGTTTTCACTTGATTTTGACCATTCTATCTTGAATATTTACACAAAACACAAGCGGTATTCCAATTTCATGCATCCTTGCAATGTTTTTTTTATAAATAAAGTGTGGGTACTTGTCATAAAGTTTAAAAAACAGGATCGTTTTGAAGATTGGTTTCGTTAATATGACGATAACTTGATACAGAAATAATTCAATTTCATCATCCTAATAACCGAGTTTAGTAAACCAGGTAACTATTTGAAAATTGGGAATTTCTTTACTACAAATTGGGAAAAAAGCAAGGAAATTGCCATTGGGAATGGGGCCGAAATTCGGCCCCTGAGAGATGGGTGAAAAATCCCTGTCTATAGATGCAAGGCCAGCCTTTCATTTTTATACTGTTATATATTTGTCTGTACACATGTGAAATCTAGCACCCAGTGATTTAGCTAGCGCTCGTCGAATCTTTTTTTTTGAAGTGGCAAATTTTTTAGCCCGAAATTCGTCACTTGGAATTTTGAAAATCGCCAAACATTAGATTATTATGTTGATAATCTTTGTCACTGTAATTTAATTGTCCAAACTGACACTTTAATTACACCTGTAATGCTAATTACAGGGTTCTAACACCTTTTTTGTTCCAATTTTCCATGACTTTTCAAGGATTTTTCTTAAAATTCCATACCCAAAATCACAGATATTTATGAATCATTCTGACAATATTTCAGTAATTTTAATCTTAATTATTATGTACAATGATAAATTTAAAATGTTTTTAATAAATTCAAAAACTGGTATGTGTTATTATGACTTCTAACACGAGCGAATTGTATTAAGCTTCTCAAGTTCCAGATTCATCTTGACTAGACCTCTGCGACCTGTAAAAACCTTTATTGTCATTACAGTACATTTAATGATGGCCAAACATATTTCAAAACAACTAAAGAGTGTAAGTTAATTAGCTAGGCTATGGAATAGCCTAGCTATATAGATAGTTCTTGGGGTAAAGTGAGGAGTACGCTTGCACAGAGAGGAGAACGCATGCACAGAAGACTATTGACCAATAGGAATTTCAGATTCTCGAAAATAAAAATGGCGTCCAGTTTCGTCCTGATAAAACGGGGCAGGATTTAATTTTTCTGTTTCCTTGTGGAAGTAAACATTTACTATAGGTGGTACTGGGAACAGGTTTGTAGAGGATGATGGGATTGGTATTGCAATATTGCTTAGCCAGATTTTTAAATATAGATATGATAAAATGAATAAGAACAGTAATGTATAAATTTAAAACCAGAAGTTAATAAATAAAGATGAGGTATTGTGCAATAATCAATAATATACCAATACTATAAAAGACTTTTCAGTTGTGTTAAACAAAGCGTGATTGTAGTTTGTGGAGATACTTAGAAGGTGGAAAGAGATAGAATTGCGTTTTTTGTGGAAGAATAATGAGCTACCCTAGGAGAATGCAAGAACAAAAAAAAAAAGAAAAACAAAAGCACGAAACTACTTTGAGTTGCTGTTGGCATAAAATTAGAGGTTTGATCGAATCAGTGACTGTTTTATCACATGTGCAGACCAACAGAAGAAATTACAAAGAAGAAGTACCGAGAAAGGCTTACTTCAAGTATTGATTTGAGTATACAAATACATCATGAGCCACCACACCCTTGTCAATCAAACACGCAATTTTCTATCCAAGGCTATTCCATAGCCTAGCGTATCGTTTTTATTTCATAAAAACCATTATCCAATTTATATCATCCACTTATGTTTATGAAGTCCCCTTGTGTTTTCTAGTCACATAATTATTGCAATGTCATGCTGTGTTCTGATCAGATCATCTGGTACCTGTTTGGAATAAAAATCAATAGGAGAAAAGCTGTTGATAAAAAGGAAACCAGGATGATTACTTCCCCTTTAATGACGTTTGATTACTTCCTTTTAATATAGATCCCACCAACAAGATTGTTAAACGACAAACCCACAAGTTTCCTACGACAATTTAAATTAATTTTTACACTTTGATTAATTTCTGCCACTGTATATAAAAATGTAGGGACTTGGAGCACAAGTTGTTATGATGATTTATTGACTGAATATTGTTTAACGTCTGATGAGAACAAGTTTGTTAATAAATAATCAGTTTGGGGTATGGAAGAGTCATCGGACGGGCAATTCTGACTGCCACTGGAAAAGTAAAGTGAAATCGATAGGGGTGGGGAATTTAGCCTTGTTGCCAATCACCTACATACCACTCCAACAAGACCTTGCTACAAGGGTTCTTTAACATGCAGGTAGTGTGGCATTTCTTCCAACACGTGGACCTGAGTTTACATCCCATCCAAATGATGGGTAGTGTATTGATTCATCCCAAACAACCACAGACATCTAGTTTTGGAGGGGTTGTACCCTGCAGTCTGGAATGCTGGGTCCTATTTAAATATATACATGTATCTCGGGGTTCCCTTAGGGTCAGGCCCGTTTAGGAGGGGTCATACCCCACAAGCCGGGATACTAGGGTAGTTGTTATGATGAACCTTAAGTAGAAATGAACATAAAATAATGCTAGTGCCAGTATACTGTTCATATTTTTCATTTTATAAAATAATAGACAAGAGAACCGGTACATCGAATTACCGGAATCCCCCAAATTTACAGGAATCCCCGTTTTATAACCGAAATCCCCCTAGAAAAGACCGAAATCCCCCTTATGTCGTGTGAAAACACCAACAAATGGAAAGATTACATATTGTTTTACTATTTCATAGTGTTTTTATAAAAATTATGTCTTGTTTTTACACTATAGGAGCATTTTATCAACGGACTGTTCAGGTACGTATAATACCAATATGGCGGACGGTAAGGGAGGTAACTGTATTGTATCAAAGTACTGGAAACACACTGCCATTGATTGAATTAGTGAAAATAAAATGTTTTATGTATTAGATCCTGTGTAAATGTATTAGCTAAAATTTGATCGTTTGTCTTGTGACTGGCATACAAATCTTGGACAGATTTTTAAGAATATAAGTATAAAATGAATAGGAAAAAAGAATAAGGAATGATAATGTATGATAATAGGTATAAAAAAGAAGAAACAAAGCGAATAATGAATGAAAAAATATAATAATTAGAAACATCAAAGACATAAATTTAACACACAGTTAAGCGTAAGCTGAGACAAAGATTTGTATTCAAATAATTGATCAACATAATTAACAGAATTAGAAAAGTATAATATATTTAGAATAAATTATTTTTTTAATCCTTGGAAATGTATTCATTATTTATTTAACAACACTAATTACTTTGAATAATATCACCTATTGCATAAAATAAACTGTGAAAGAAAAAAAACTTGTAAGTTAATTAAAAAAATATTTTTGTTTTATGTCTATTTTTGTATGTTAAAGAATTTCAAAAAAAAACATCATTGTTGTTTGGATAAGAAATACTATATAACATTATAAATACTGATATATAGGTGTATAAATAACAAGTCCTAATTGGATATTGTTGGATAATTAGTTCAACACATAACTGATCAAAGACATTTATGCCAGGCATTTATGATAGTTGTCAAAACGTGTCACTCCATAATTGTAATAAACACAATAATTGTCCCCCTGATTTAACAGTTCAGTACAGGTAATTAAATTTTATGATTGTCTGCATTCAACAGGCTTGTAACTGACAGGATTAAGAATCCTGGCTGCATTACTCATCACCAAACATAACATATTTACAATACACGAAAGAAAATAAAGGAATTAAAAATAAAAAAAGGAATAAAAAGATCAATAAGATAAATTTTTAAAAAAATGAAGAAATTAAGTATTATTTTTTAATTCGCTTGTATATGAATTATACTTATTTATTTTCCCTTTAACGTTGGATATATAAAAACTATGCTTTGTATGCGTAAAGCACATATTTAATATTGTTTATAAATGCAACTTGTGATAGATGATAGATGTCATCTCCATTTTTCTGCTATGTCAATTTTATTTTAGTAAATATTCATTAATATTTACAGTTAAATTTTAATGAAATATCTGTAAAAAAGGAATCTTTCTTCTTTTTAAATAAACTATTATTTTAGTTTCTTTCTTTTCATTGGTATTTTTGTTTTATATTTTTCTCCACATTTTTTTGGTTAATCAATCAGCTTCATTTTTTCCCTCTTTATAGAGTATAAATTAAATCAAATTATTTATCTTTATTATTTTTATAACTTTTCATAAATATTTCAAATTAATCTTTTTAATTTTGAAAAGTCCCTTATGTAATGTAGCCAAGATTTCTATCTTGTCAGTCACAAGCCAGGATAATTCAGAGTGACCAACTATATACTTATAAAGTTTAGAACCAGTGTGTGTTCAGTACTTTGGTTACTTCCCTTAATGTCCGCCATATTGATTTTTATACGTACCTGAACAGTCGGTTGATAAAATACTCCTACAGTGTAAATACAAGAAATATTTTTTTTTTATAAAAACACTATTATATAGTAAAATAATGTGTTATCTTTTTATTTATTGGTGTTTTCAATCGATAATAGGGGGATTTCGGTCTTTTCCAGGGGGATTTCGGTTAATACACGGGGATTTCTGTAAATTTGGGGGATTCCGGTAATTCGATGTACCCCAAGAGAACTCATTTGCACCTATCTTGCATTATCATATCATTATCATATGGACACTCCTGTCCGTCGATTTCCTCAAGGTTTAAAACTTGAAATTCGATGGTCATTATGACTCTGATGTGTTTGGTAAAGGATAACCCATACACATTCTGCTAAACTTAAAATAAAAGAGAATTTTCTTGCACGAACAACACGTGTTGTTTACTGTAGGGATCGAATGTTGTCGGGAAAAGAAATCCACTTTATCTGGCACTTGTTGCACATTCTTTTTATCCCTCCTACAAGAGGAGCACCGTATTCTCTGACTGGAATGCAAGATAATTCAGACAAGGAATTCGGACAAGGCCACTCAAATAATAGGGACAAGTCGACCGGAGAGACAACTTCGACAAAAAGAAATTCGAAATTCTTAAATTGTATTTTGCATTACTAAAATTGTGAAGATCTTTGAATTCTTAATGTTGAAATCATTAAATATAAAAACAGTAATAACAGTTGCTTAAATTCGCATGAGAGTCATGATTTACACATTGATTTTAAATTTCGTGGTGATGAAATAGATACACGCAGTGACATTAGTGTAGTCAGTACAAATATAACTAATGTGGATTGTCAAGTTATAAACTCTGATCAGAAGCAGTCAAATGTAGATCGCTCTTTTTTTAGATATACCCAATTACAGGGGAGTGAACATGAACGAACAACGAATGGATCGAGAGAGAAAAAGACAACATACGAAAGGGGAGGTGTGTCAAATTCCAGCGAAACGACAAATGAAAAACCTACCACCAAGATTTCAGAGACAGTATCAAGGGAAAGGGGAAAATCTACAAATGTCGCAAATATCACAAAATTAGAAGTAGAGCAAGGAAAGCTTGTGGATAAGGAGCATGCAACAATGAGTACCATAACAAGTGAAGTATATGTAAACGAATTAAATATTTTATCTTTTAATATCGAAAGTTTTACTTCAAATAAGCTTTATTTAGATAAATTATCGAAAAGAGCTGACATTATCTTCTTACAAGAACACTGGTTATATGAAAGGGAAAAATACTTACTAGAGGAATTTATGAGTGACTTTATCTGTTCTATTAAATGTTTTGATGAAGACATAGTAAATGATCCTATAGAACGAAAGAGAGGTGTAGCTATTTGCTTTAACATTAAACTACAATCTATGATTGAAATTCTTCCTGATGGTGGAAGTAGAATAATTACTGTCCGAATAAATTCGTTGCAGCCAGTGATACTTATCTGTGTTTATATGCCCACACGTGGTAGAAGTGGTTCATTAGAGTATTATAAATCAGTTTTAGAGGAATTTAGTGAAATTATTGACGGTCTAAACTTACCAGATATGTGTAGAAGAAAAAGTAATTTTTATCATTTTAATAATAGAGGCGAATCACAAATTGACTACTTCCTGCAAAGTACCTCTTTAGTTCAAAAGTATTTGACATTTGAGCGTGATATGTCTACCCACGATCCGATTATAATAGTGGTTCATTGCTGCTTGGAGAAGATTGAAAATACTTCATTACTCTCAGTTTCACTGGAGTTCACACTGTGAGTGTCTTTGTTCTGAATGTTGTGGTTTCTGGTTCTGTGCTTTGTGTCTGTCTGGCGTCATTGTTTTTGTGTCTAACGTCATTGTTTTCTGTGTTCTCGTTTTTGCCCTGTCTTTGGACTTCGATTTTTGTGAATTCTTCGGTGTTCTACTGCCGTTGTTTCATTACAAACTAGACTTTGTCGTATTAATTGGGATAAGATTGATAAACAAATGTATGAAGAAAATTAAGGTGAAAATTTGAAAGAATTAATTATTTCTATAGACTCTAATCTGAATAATGAAGTTAATGTTGAAGAATTAGTAAGCAACTTTTCAGATATAATGGTGAAAACAGCTGATGATCTTTGCCCTAGACGTAAAAATAAGAACAGGAAAATAAAGAGGGATTGGACACCTGAAATGACAACTGTTATGAAAGAAGGAAAGTATTATTACTGGAAGTGGAAAAATGAAGGTAATAAAGAAAATAGGGATAGTATTAATTATAAGAGATAGAGAGAACAAAAGGAAAAGCTGCTTAAAGAGATAAATCTTATACTGAAATAATGAAACTTAAGGAAAGTAATGATAAAAAGTTTTTCACATTAGTAAATAAACAACGTAATATAAGGACGGGTGTCACTTCAATATTGAAAGTTGGTAACAATATTTGTAACACGTCACACACTATCCTTGGTGCCTGGGCTGATTATTTTGAAGATCTAGCGACGCCATCTTCTATAGAAACTTTTGATGATAAATTTTTGACAACCGTTAATGATGATGTGGATGCTCTTACCAAGACTTTTATGGGAAGTAAAAATTCTATTACTGAAGTTACTGAATTTGATATTTAAAACTGTATTTTATCTTTTAATAATGGAAAAGCTCCTGATGAATCTAAAATAACAATTGAACATTTGAAATATGGTGAAGACTCTGTAATTTATGTACTGACAAAGCTAGTAAATCTTATTTTTAAATCGTTGAGTATACCAAAATCTTTGAAAAGCGGTATGGGATGTCCTATTTATAAAAATGGTGGAAAACCAAAAGATGATCCAAACTCTTATAGACGAATTACAGTTACCAGTGCTATTGGAAAAGTTTTAAAAAAGGTTCACCTTTTGCAAAAATCAATCTAAAATACGAAAATGTCAGAGTTACTTACAAAAAGGCTTTACAGAGGGTGAATCACCAACAATTGCTGGATTAATACTTACCGAATTGCAAATTGAGGCTAAGGAAAAGCATAGTCCCATATTAATAGCTTTAACTGATGCAAAGAAAGCATTCGATATAGTTTGGCATGATGGCCTATTTAGAGAAATTAATAAAACTGGTATGGAAGGGGATAATTGGCTTTTATTTAAAGAATGGTACAAAGATCTCACTACAAGGGTGAAATGGGAAGGAAATATCTCCCAATGTTTTAAAGAACTTCAAGGAGTTAGACAGGGAGGTGTTTGGTCACCAACAGCGTATAAGGTGTTTATAAACTCTCTTCTTAAAATTTATGAAGAATGTTAAATTGGGGCATACATAGGATCTGTCTACTGTAGAGTACCAACAGTTGCTGATGATGTGACATTGATTGCTAATAATCCTTATGATTTAAAAGCAATGATAGATATACAGATATATCATGCAAACAAGTACCGTTATATTATTAGTGAACAAAAGTCTTGTGTTTTAAAGATAAGGGACAAATCCGATTTTAAGTGGACTATGAACAATAAATAGTTAAGTACACCTAATAGTGCAACACATTTGGGAATAAAAAGAGATATTTCATCTAAGTTTGGAGTTAAAGAAGTGGTTTCAGATAGAATACAAACTGCCCGTAAGACAGTGTATGCATTAATGGATGCTGGACTATATGGTTTAAATGGGATTAATCCTATGATCTCCGTTCATATGATCAAATGTTTCGTTATACCTAGACTTTTGTATGGAATTGATGTAATAAGATTAACAAAAAGTGACATGTCAAAATTGTCTGGTTACTATGTGACGTTGTTGAAACAAATCCAACACCTTCCTGTAAGAACAGCCAATTCAGCGGTCCTTATACTAGCTGGTCAATTACCAATAGAGTCAGAGATCCACAAACGTATGCATTGTACATTTCGGAATATAGTTGATAATAAAGACTCGTTGGAATATAAAATCGCTATGAGACAATTATCACTAAAATCAGAAAATTCATACAGTTGGTTCATTCATGTTATGAAACTAATGGAACTTTATCAGTTACCAAGACCTTTGGATTTATTTGATGTTACTCCCGGGAAATTAATATGGAAGAAATTAGTTAATAGAGGTATTGAAAGTTACTGGAAGGATCGCTTAGTTATTGAAGCAGGATCAAAAAGTTCATTAAAATACCTTAATTGTCAAGATTTTAAATTTCATAAGGATTGGTCAACTGGAACTTAAGTTATTGCCCAAAAACAAAAGTGTCTACAGACGAAGACAACGACAACCACAACGACAACGACAACGACGACGACAACGACAGCACCATACCATTATATGACCTCAAATTTTTTGCGGTCGTATAAAAACACAATGTATACGATTTTGAAAGAATCTTGCACACTATATTTTATCAGAAGCACGAAGATCATCTTTTAGAGCTGTTAATAGGCTTGAAGCCTCACGTGATTTTTTCTTGTCATTTTAACATCTCTCTAGCCATTTCATGGCTTCGAGATAAGAAGAAGGAAAACGGGGAATGTGTCAAAGAGACAACGACCCAAAGGGGAGTAATAACAACTCAAAGCCACCATAAGATCTTCAATGAACGGTGAGGAAACCCCACACCCAACGGCAGGTAGGAGTCGGCCCCTGAATAAAGAGTAATCAAGTTTAGCAAAATAAACATCATCCTAGACTCCTATAGACATAAAGTAAACTAATTAGAACAAGAGGCTCTCAAGAGCCTGTATCGCTCACCTGGTCCTTGATTAACATAGACATTTTATGTTAAAGAGCCAATATACATGTATATAATTAAACTATAGTTCCTATATGCCCAATTAGTTTAAGGGGAGAAGACAGCTGTTAGTGTTCCCAATGGGGTACAATGTTTAACTATGTTTCCTGCTGGCAGCCATCTTGGATAAAGTGGGAACCTGAAAAAAAAAAACATTTTTCTTTTCAGGGGTCCACATAAAGACTATTTTGACCAAGTTTGGTTCCATTGGCTCAGTAGTTTCAGAGATCTTTGAATATGTTTTCCCATAGGGTCCAATGTTAAAAACTATGTTCCCCGCTGTGCGACCACATTGGATATAGCGTGAACATGAAAAACACTTTTTTTGTAAGTGATCTATCAAGGACTATTGTGGCTAAGTTTGGTACCAACTGGCTGCAAAGTTTCAGAGAGGAAGATCTTTGAATGTGTTTTCCAATAGGGTCCAATGTAAAAACTATATTTCCCACTGGCAGCCATCTTGGATATCGCACTGACCTGAAAAACACCTTTTTTTGCAAGGGACCAACCAAGGACTACTGTGGCAAAGTTTGGTTCCAATTGGCCCAGTAGTTTAAGAGGAGATGATCTTTGAATTTCTTTTCCTATAGGATCCAATGTTAAAACTATGTTCCCCACTGGCGGCCATGCTGGATATAGCGCAAACCTGAAAAACACCTTTTAAGTAAGGAACTATCCAAGGACTATTGTGGCCAACTTTGGTTCCAATTGGCCCAGCAGTTTTAGAGGAGAAGATCTTTGAATGTGTTTTCCCAAAGGGTCCAATGTTAAACTATGTTCCCAGCTGGCGGCCATCTTGGATATAGTGAGAACCCCAAAAACACTATTTTGTGAGGGAGCACCCAAGGACTATTGTGACCAAATTTGGTGCCATTTAGCTAAGTAGTTTCAGAGAAGAAGATCTTTGAATGTGTTCTCCAATAGGGTCCAATGTTAAAACTATGCTCCTCGCTGGCGGCCATCTTGGATATCGCGCAGACCTGAAAAACACCTTTTTTTTGTAAGGAACCACCAAAGGACTATTGTGGTCAAGTTTGGTGACAATTGGCTTAATAGTTTCAGAGAAGAAGATTTTTGAATGTGTTTTCCCATAAGGTCCAATGTTAAAACTATGTTTCCTGCTGGCGGCCATCTTTGATATCGTGTGGACCTGAAAAACACCTTTTTTGTAAGGGACCACCAAACGACTATTGTGGCCAAGTTTGGTGCCATTTGGCTCGGTAGTGTCAGAGAAGAAGATCTTTGAATGTGTTTTCCAATAGGGTCCAATGTTAAAACTATGTTTCCCGCTGGCAGCCATCTTGGATATCGCAGGGACCTGAAAAACACTTTTTTTTGTAAGGACTACCAAAGGAATATTGTGGCCAAGTTTGGTTCCATTTGGCCCAGTAGTTTCAGAGGAAAAGATAGTTTGAATGAAAAGTTTACGCCAGACAGACAGACGAGGGACGCAAAGTGATGGCACGCCAGACAGACGGACGAGGGACGCAAAGTGATGACAAAAGCTCACCCTGGCATTAGCCAGGTGAGCTAAAAAAGACAAGACACACAAAGGCTCAATAAATTTCCTGACTTAGGACAGGGGCAAACCTGCTGCAGTGGGGTTAAACTAGTTTTATTGGGCCCAAAACTTCCCGTATAGCCAATGTGATAAATCAACAAGAGTTGTCAGAAGACAACATAGCTCGCCGGGGATTCCAGTAACTTCAATGCACAATAAATTCGAAAGTAATAAAAAGCTTTCTTCACAAGAAAGTTACATATCAAATTTAAACACCCTATCACTAAACAACTAAATTCTAGAAGCAAAGTTAAAAGTTTTAAAAAAATTGCCCTCACGGCAAGGTCAAGGTCAAAATGTCTACAAATATGGTACCATTAGAAAGCTCTCATCAAAAGAACGTCACATACCAAATATGAACACCCTACCACTAAGCATTTTAATTCTAGAAGTGAAGTTAAAGTTTTTAAAAAATTGCCCTCATGGCAAGTTCAAGGTCAAAATGTCTACAAATATGGTACCTTTAGAAAGCTCTCCTCATAAGGAAGTTACATACCAAATATGAACTCCCTACCACTAAAAGCCTACCTTCTAGAGGTAAGGTTCAAGTTTTTTAAAAAATTGCCCTAAGGGCAAGGTCAAGGTCAAAATGTCTACAAATATGGTACCTTTAGAAAGCCTTCCTGATAAGGAAGTTACATACCAAATATGAACTCCCTACCACTAAAAGCCTACCTTCTAGAGGCAAGGTTAAAGTTTTTTAAAAATTGCCCTAAGGGCAAGGTCAAGGTCAAAATGTCTACAAGTATGGTACCAAAAGAAAGCTCTCATCACAAGGATGCCACATACCAAATATCAACATCCTAGTTCTTCAGGTCTCCATTCCACAAGCCAGGTTAAAGTTTTGCGGACGCCGACGATGCCAACGCCGGGGTGATGACAATAGCTCTCCGGACATTCGTCCCGGCGAGCTAAAAAACAATCGTAACAACAGTATAATTCAGTTGGCAACAGGACTGAGTCAATTGTGAAAAATGAAATTGAAAGAACTAAATATACAGCCATAAACATGATATCACAAGAGACTACTAGCAGTTAACTGACATGCCAGCTGAAGTATTTTGTCCAAATCTTTGTATCTGCTTGGATATTAAGCCACACTGCGATACTGACATAATATAAAACTAAATATTTCAAAAATATTTTATTTCAAATATACTTGATTGCACACAATCATATCAGAGATAATCAACATATAAAGAGACAATCAACTTCCATCCAAATATATACAATGCTGTCTTCAAGTTATCCACTTATAAAGGAGTTGTGTATTGGTTTGCTGGAATTTAAAAATAGAAGGTAGGTAGAGTAAGATTTGGATATTTTATTTGGTCATATTGGCTAGTTTAGTTATCAAGGAAAAAATACTGTTCAACTTGTTATATACAGTCACTAAGTTAAAGTTTTTTTTGTGGTTTCCATGACAACATTAATTGTTGGTTCTAAGACATCAGACCTTTGGCTTTATCCTATCATGTTAGATTTCATTAACACTTAAACATTTGATTCCAGATTGCATAAAATGTCATTTAAATTGTGGAAGACAAAAAAAAATACCTGAAACTAGACATTGAATCATATCTGAAAAAGACCCAAAAAAATCAAAGCTGTGTGTTTTTTTCTATTACTTTACCATGGAAACAAATTGTGACACAGCATAAAATGTAATGATGGACACTTCAACATAATAATGTTACGCTAACTAACTTGAAGACAGTTCTGTTTACATACTACATGGCTGGAATACAGTAAAAAACAAAATAAATATAACAAAAAAAAAAGGATTTCTGTGAGATTGGGACCTCAGGATGGAGTATATATAACAAGAGTACTCTCCCCTTCTTTCTGCAAAGGTCTCAAATTTTGTACATAGAAAATATATTATCAATAAATTACTAACAAATTTATCAATACATTACTAACAAAGTTACTGTATGTCTCTACTCCAAAATCAGTATGCTGAAACTTTTATAACAAAAAATACTCATAGAATATTTTTCCTCTCATTGTGGTGTTATTTATTTACAAACTTTTTTGAAGGTCACCTCTACTCATTTTCGATCTACAAAAATAACATTCTGTAATAAGAATTTTTTATGGTATAGTGTCTTCTCATTATATAGTGATATTCAATTTCAAAGCAACCAAATTTTTAACTGTGACGTCACCATTTCTATATAGACAGGTACCATGGGACTAAATGAGCTACCATTCAATGCATTTTTTTTACATCAAATGTCAAGTGAGTTTATTGGAATTACAATTTTTCTTCAATATGAATAAGAATAAATAATCAGAGCTGTTTTACTTCATCCTACTTGGAGAACCACTTGCAGAAAAAAGACAGGAGTCTGTAACCATAGTGACACAAAGGGAGATAACTATGTTATAATGTTGTGTAGTTACCACTAGAACACATAAGGTACAAAATTACTGTGTATATCGTCTAAAATAATAATAAAGTGTAAAATGACTAGAATAATAAAATCCAATAATGTTGTTTTTATAATCAATGTGATGGTTCCACATAAAATATCACTTTAACACATAACATAATGACAGGATAAACATAAATATACAATAACAAAGAGTCTAAAATAAGTCTTCATGTCCCTACCAATTAGGGTAGATTCCGGTAAATACGGACGGCAGGAAAATACGGACGGTATCCACTTACCTTATATTAAATTCCTCCTATACTGGAGGTGTTGTAACAAAATTTATTTGTAAATATAGCAATAATATTAAATGGAAACACCTTTATGGAAATTGGTAATAATAACGTAATTTCTAGACATTAGTATCTTGCTTAACCACTTAAACCAAGACGGTCACGTATTCTTTCTTAAAAGTTTACATTACCGGAAAATTTTCATAGAAACTCCAGGCAACTTTTAATTATCAAAATAAGGTGTGTATTTACAAAAAAGCAATTCATATATCAAATTATGTACAGAAAACTGCATGGAAAATTTTTTTTTCATACGTTTTATAATATTTTGATGTGAAATTATCACTTCAGGCGTGGTTTTCTGACTGTCCGTATTTTCCTGACAACTTATTTTTCACTGTCATTTAAATACGGACGTTTGATAATTAACAATTAATTGTATAGCACTTAGCACTTTTTCCCGCGGTTCGTTATTCAAAGCTTGAAAATATATGTAATTATGGTATGTTCGTGCAGAGACATAAATTAGATTTTGTGACGTCACTAATTGAATTCGCGGAAACTCCTATAGGCTATGTCTCTGGTGAAAGTGATCAATCGGGTTAGGCTCAAGCGGAATTTGAGATACAGACAGCCATTTCCAACGTGTACATGTCCAAGTTCAGTTTTAGCTTTAAGTTAATAGAGCCGTGGTATGTATATATGTTTAATCTGATGGGTGAAAAAAGTTCTTGTACATTATAATGATTCACTGTGAAAACTACACCTTAGCAAGTAGAAGTTTTTCCATATAGCTAACGGTCTGCAGGAAGTATTTTTGTTGATAAAACAAAGAATTTTTTCTCAAGCAATTTTCTGCTGTTATTGTTTGGAGAAATGAAATAAACAACAGGTTGCTTCGCGAATGTGTACAAATAATTAATATACAGGCACTTTAAGCTAGAGAAAAAGAGGTAAAAAACTGAAAAGCTCAGTTTCTGATATCATTTGTCAAGATCGGTAACCCGTGAAATCATTTGAGAATTGAATGAACTATATTGTAGTTTTATTGGATTGTAAATGGATGTAAAAGCTTGGGCCGTAGTCCATTTTCACTGAAGCATGCTTCGTATAAAAATGTGCGCCAGCCAACGTTTTAAGGTAGATCGGTAGTCTTCCGCCATTTTGAATTCGTTATTTATGTTGTTGTGGTATTATCTGCTTTTTAAATATGCAAATATTTTTAGTTGTAATAAATCAATCAATATTATATTCATAATACAATATGCAAAGGACCTACATGGAGTTGAATTTACATGTCTTTATCTAACAAGACGAGGCATGGTAACTTGATAATTAAATAAGTTGGAACAAGATATTTGAAAAAGGGAGATAATCTGATAAAAATATTTTACATAGATATCACTATGAAAATTCACATTTTATAAATTTTATGGAAAACAAAGTCGGTGACCCCCATTTTTCTTTATATTTTTTGAAAGTTTGTTCAGAGGACTAACACATGAATAAAGTAGAAAAAAATCTATGGAATAGTTTTAAAGAAATCAACAATATACCTGTTTTTCCCTATATATTCATTAGAAATATTTGATTATTTTGATATCAGTTATTTTAAAAACAAGCACGGTGACTCATCTTTTTTATTTTTTTATTTCAATGCTAGTATAATAAGGAAACTTTCCTGAGAAAATAAAGAAAATCTACGGAAAAAAATTTTGGACTACCCATCTACCTTAACACGACAATAAAAGTTCAAATTATTGCATATAATAAATACTTACAATTACATTTCAAGCGTTCACACGAGATAACTCGGTGAACAAGCCAAGAAATCCAAGGGCTAAACCGATCATGCTACCCCGTGGTCATGTTGCATATTATCGGACTATTAACTGACTGGTGGTTATTACAGAAAATTTGTGCTTCCATGGCAACGTTATATCTCCTAATCGTGGCAAGTAACCAGAAAAATTTGCTCCACGGGATACCTTTGATCTAAAGGAGCGGTTTTTTCTTGGCTTGAATAGTGGATTGTGCACCATACAAAATTTTTATTTGCAAAATCAAGGAACCACAAGGGGCATATAAGGGAACTATATTTGTGTACCCATAAACCAGTTTAACCCTACCACTGGCCTTTGCTAGTCCCTGTATCAAGTCCGGCTGTCTAGAGTTCTTAATGTGTCCACGTTTGCCTTTTTGTCTTATTCGTGTTTTTCATGTAATTATAATTTTCAGCCATTGTAGGTGTTTATAATTATCCATTTTTTTTACTTAAAAAAGAAAAAAAAATAAAAAAAATAAAAAACAAAACAATAAGAAACACTATAACAAAAAAAAAAACAAAACAAAAAACAAAAAACAAAAAACAAAAAAAAACAACAAAAAACAAAAACAACAAAAAAAACCAAATAAAAGTACGTTTTTTTAGGTTAAAGCTCAATGTTGAAATTTGTGTAAAATCACTAACTTTGATGGCTTGTTGGTTTATTCCAAAAATTGTTCTTCAAATTATTGAGATAATTACCCATGCAAAGCTATCATTATATAATTCTAGTATCAACAAATTTAATCATTTTGCAGAAGAAATATCTTGAAAATATTGTGGTAGTTGGAAGATTTCTGGAAAAAAGAACGGTCTGTTCGAATGATTTACAATTTTTTTATAGTGTTTATCATAATTTCTCATTTATTTGTTGCTGATACTTGCAACAAATGGTAGTTTTGTATGCATAAATGAAACATTTGTCTGCAAAAGAAATTTAGTGCAGAACCAACAAGCCGTTTTGGCTGGGGATTTTCCATAAAATTTCCATAGCTTTAACTGAATTTAACCTTAAAAAGTCTTTATGCAATATCTGTCAGTTACAAATGTTCCTAAATATATGCTTTAAAGATGACAGTATTTAAATACTGAACAGATGCAGAGAGGAAGTCATTAGAGTGGATGTAAGAAAATAACTCTTTAGTACCAAGCGTTTATTATATTCCGTTGTCCGTATTTTCCTGACACATGTCCGTATTTTCCTGACTAGCACTGGTACAAGTATACTCGTTTTTAAATGGGAACAGTATAAGAAACATTCGATATTTTCTGGTTTTTACGTTTAATTGAACGGGATCAACGTACAAGATATGACAACTAGGTACCGATTAGCTATGGCTCACTACCCCATGCGTTTCAAACATCGGCATGACCCAAGGTGTCCGTATTTACCGGAATCTACCCTAAGTATGGAGAAGAGTTCAACAGGGCATCAGGTTAAAATAGGAATATGAGGCTCAAATGACATTGATGACTTGGGATTCGGAATAAATTCTATTTGTTATGTGAGAAAGGTGTATAATATTAATGTGAAAATGGGAAAAAGAATGTGTGTTTTGAAGAAAACCACTGGGATTTCAAGAAATGTATTTTTGAACCATTACACATTAGGTTAAATTCATCATCAATTGTCTTTTCATGATTTTTTTTCCTTTGTCAGGTATCATGTATATCAAACACCCTCTGTAGAATAATATAAAGTTCAACCTCATTACATTTGACTGCACTCCTCTTCCCTCCCCATTATTTTGACAAAAACCTCTTTACACCTCTGATTATGGTCCAGTTTCCTCTCAATTCATATGTCACTCTAAATAATGGTAGAAGGATTAAATGTGTAATGGAACTTGTTCTGCAGCAAGTTTAATCCATGGCATTGTTTGACACTTTTAATGTTCTCTTTAGTTGAATAATTTTGCTCTTAATTGTATAATTTTTTTTTCCATCTATACCAAGATTTTAGATACAAGTGTAAGATGACTTTTTTTTTCATCTCAGCACACTAGTTGTTTACTTGACAACCTTGATTACATATTGAGAAATTAATTTAGTTTCACCGTTGAAAATATGATATTTATTTAATATGGAAAACTTGGTAAATCTCCATTTCACAATGAACATTTACCATATGGAAAATTTAATTTGATTTATATTCATTGTTGAATATTAAGTTAAACAACAGCTCATAATTCAGAGAGAAAGAAAAAAAAGATGTAAAAAGATGTCTGGTAAGTAGACAGAATAAGTATGTCAATAAATAATCAGAGTCCCCATGGATTCAACATTATTAAAAAATCAACTGAAGAAGATTGTTTTTGTACACAATGAATAGGAAACAAAATTAGAAAAAATGATAAATGAAACATGTAAAATAAAAAAAAAAAATCATTATGGCAAGATATTCAAAGAATCTAAAAAAAGGTTCAAGTAATAAAAAAATGCTAAGCAAAAAATAATCTCACTCATCACATGACTAAATACTACGATACTATTGGTCAAGTCAAATACTGACCAAAGGTCAAATGGAATGGTTACAGCTAATTGGTGATAATTATGAAAATAAGTGATTTTGTAGTGAAGTCGTTTATCAGTCATAATAATGTGTTATAATAGTCTTCTTATCCTATTTACTGTCCAATTGAGTAAAGAAATTGTGAAAAAAGACTTTCTCTAATTTCTATCCAGTTTTCCCATTTCCTGAACAGTGTGGAAACATTTGTTCTCCTCTCAAGAAAGGAGAACAAGTTTCGTGAAATTTCCCGCTACAGTATTTGGAATACAATCCTTAGTGTTTTTTAGTCCAGTCAATTGAGAAAATACATTCCATAGCTTAAACAGGATAATCATGAAATTTCTCACATCTCGTTGAATAAAAAAGCTGGTTTTCAAACATTTGCCAAATTTTTTTAACCAGATGTGAAATTTCATTATCAACTAATTTTCATTGTGGAAACTATATTTCTCAAATTTCTATTCAGTTTTCACATTTCCTGAATGGTGTGGGAACATTAGTTCTCCTCTCTAGAGAGGAGAACAAGTTTCGTGAAATTTCCCGCCAAATTTATTTGGAATACAATCGGTCAATCGTGTTTTTCTTCTGTCATTAGAGAAACAATTTCCACAACTTAAACAAGTCAATTGTGAAATTTCTCACATCTCGTTCAATAAATTTTCAAATGTTTAAAAGCTTGACAGGCCTCGCTTTCAAACATTTGAAAAATTTATTTAACTCTATGTGAGAAATTTCATAATCAACTTCTCGTTATGGAAACTATATTTAACCAAAAAAGGAAACAAAAACCTATGATAATGAAATAGTTTAGTAAGTCAAATATCAAAACATTTCAATTTCCAATTGCTTTCTTCATCTAATCATTATATTTATAATTAACAGATAAGTAAATCATATTCCAAGATTAAAAGATCGAAAATTGTGAATAATATTTATACATGGAAATAAAGGAGAGAATGGATTATTAAGATTGGGAGATACATACTTGACTTAAATAACTTTTAAATGAATTATCTTTTCTGGTTATGATTTATTTATTATCCAGAAAGACCAAAATATCTTTTTTTCTCAACTGTAATATTTTCATATTTTTTTCACTAGCTAATATCTTCTTATCCTGAGAATCCTCATAGTAATATCATTAATTCATCTTTTATTACATATTAACAATTGTAAAGTGAAAACCAGTGCAAAAAATTAAAATATACCCCAAACAAACAGAAATGGCAACAAATGAGGACTACAAACAGTACAAATATAACAACATGGCTTCCTGCGCCATATTAAGTAGACGTAGCACTATTACACTCCTAGTATGTACACACTCACACACGCTCGGTTTGATTTTTGGTAATTTCATTCGATACACAACTTTGATGATAAATGATTAATGAAGTGATGATGTTAATAGCACATTTACAAATCTAGCACAAAATGGTGTCAGTTTCACTTCTGTTGTTATATAATGTAACGATTTGCATATTACACATTTTAATTAATTAGAGATCAGTTTTAACTCTGTCTTCAAATTCATCTGTATGACATCCCTTTCATTATTGGAATGAGTTTATTTGCATTGAAAACTTTCTTACACGATCATCAGCTGTGTCCTAAATTCACTTCAGTTTCATATCTCTGCTCCATATACATTCCCTATGTCGATACGACCACTTCCTGTTTCCAGAGTTCATTATGTAAACAGTTCCAATTTATCATAATTAACAGGTTTGATTTTAGTCACAACAATACTGAGTTTTCTATTGTTTGTGAAGGCATAAAACATAAATCAATACATTGTAGGGAATACTGTACTCATTGGAAGCAACTTCTGATTATAAAGTTCTGCTAACCTGGCAATCAAAACAGCTGTTTTAACAAGCCAATGATTGGCCATGTCTCATACATTAGTAGCTAATTTAGTTGTACTGATATCAGCAGGTGGTAACTGATACGAATCGGAATCTGACGATTTATTAAAGTCTGGTCTTGACCGGAATGTACTGGTTCCATATTGATTTATTCCGACATCCATGTGGCTGTAACAGAAAAAATAACAATATCATACTGTAAAATATAGAGCTGGGTGGCATAGTCAGGGTTCATAAACATTTTGTATCACAAAAATGGAGTACTTTTCAAGGACTTTCAGTGCAAAAATTTCCTTTTTCAAGAACACATTTTTATTTAGGAAATGGTTATTCTTCCACAAATGGTCATTTCTGAGGTAAGACAACCAAACTATGGCAAGCTCAAGTGTACTCATTTTAACTAGGTATTAAAATGACCAATCAGATCTGTTTATTTTACGTATCAACAACAGTATCCAAGGTGAAACATCACTAAGGAAAGTGTATAAAAATAGGCTTCTGCATTAAAGGTTTCAGAATATTGAAAATCATATTTCACGGCAGAAATAGCTAGTTTAATTCGATCAAAATCAAATGTATCTATTTCACTCTTGTAAGAAATGCTTTGTCCTCTCCACTCCTTTTGCCGAGTTCCATTCAAGATGGAATTTCCTACATTCATAAAAGATATTCTGATCTTTGATCTGCTCTGTTGTAAGGAGCTATTGTTCTTTTTAGACCGTATGGCACTTGTTTTGTTATATTGATGGATTATGATTCTGACACACACACACACACATACACACACAAACACCCTTGTTGGTATACTACAATAGTGTTGTCATACGGATGGATTATAAATTTCATATCTTGTCAGTGTTGCCAATTTTGACATGATTGTTGGCATTTAGTACTTGTATTCCCATATTAATGAAAAAGGATTTTAAACCCTCTTTTTTATAAACACAAATGTTTTGACATATTGACAATGATTTTGATGCCAAGAGACTCATTTTTGTATATAGTTTGAACATGTACTGTTAGCTAAATACGAAAAGTGATTTCATGACAGACAGGTTTCACTGTGTAATCTCTATAGGTATTATCAATCTACAGTCAAACTTCTAGGGCTCGAACACCCAAGGGACCGATGAAAACAATTCGAGCCAAAGGGGTGTTTGAGATATCGAGGTCAAACTATGTTAAAATTTGAACAAAGGGACCACAAAAAAGGTTCGAGGCATCCATGGTGTTCGAGTTACTGCAGTTCGAGCCATCGAAGTTCTACTGTATATAACTCACCTATCCACAGGTATCGTTTCATCTGATCTATGTATATAATCACTAAAAAGATGTCCATTATGATTGTCATATGCATTTATGTAGTTTTCTGATCGTAATGTACCATAACCACTTGTTACTTTAGATTCCTGTACCGTAAATGAAAAAAAATCAATATTTTAAAGCCATTTAAAAAGTCCCTCTAAAATGCATAATATATATTTTTATTACAATTTTAAGAATTCTAAAAAATATTCTGACAACAGACACAGATGTTCTGTAAAATATCAAGGAGATTGATTTTACTTCAACTGACTCTGGCTAATAACTGTTCATCTACTTTTACATCCTTCCACTAAAAACAGACATGTAATTCATGTAAATTCACTCTCTATCCTTGTAATGAAACACTTCTTCCTCAAAACACATTATAATATTAATATGAAGCTGCAGGCGTTATCGTGCCAAGCATTCTACACAATAATACCTAATTTTCACAGCCCAATCTAACAGGAAATTACTACTGTATAGCAACAAGCAATGCTTACAAGGCACAACTCATCTTAAGAAACAGCATACCAAATTTCAAATGAATTTCTTTATGCAGAGCGCTGAAATTTGTGACAAAAAATATCGAACAAATGGACAGAATGACCAATGTACAGACAAGTGTACTCCAATACTCCCCCACTCAGATAGTGGAATATTATATGAAATGCAAGAGATATAAAGTAATTATACATAAGACTATAACACAGATTAACTGTAGATAAATTCCTACACTGTCGTACTTTAATAGGACAAAGTACTTTACATGATTTATCCTGACTAAATTATGTGTTCTAAGAAAAATAATTTCAAAATATTTTATTTTAAGAAAAATTTTCTACTTATATTTACATGATAAACTTACAGTTCCATTCGTTTTACAATACACATCATCAAAATCTGTAGGGCAATGATAGTTTAAATCCTGTCTCCATTGATCCATCAGCGTAGATTTATTTAGCTGGAATTCTGTCGGAGAATCAGATTTCTCTCTCTTCTTTATCTCTGTATTGCTATCAGTTTCTGCATAGGATTCTGTAAACAACATAAATAAACTTAAGTCGGTATCAATATATTCTAACAAGATGTGTTTTGTGAAAACACTTATGCACCCGAGTAGATGTTAAGAAGAAACATATTGCAACTTTTAACAACAATTAATGTCTTTCTGACAAAATAATTTGTAGAAATAAATTCTAATATCAACGGATTGCAATGTAAACACAGAAGTCACCCAACTGACCCCTCCAATCATTATCCAAGCAGTATTAAGAAAAAATTTTTACCCCTCAAGGTAAAAAATTCTGGTACCAATTAAAAGGTCTTGCAACTATGAATGCACATGCAAAATATGAAAGCCATATCACTTACTATTCAAATGATATATCCAATGTTAAAGTTTATAATTTTTTTAAAAGTCCATCACAAACCAAGGTCAAGGTCACGAGGTCAAAAATTTTTGTTTCATTTGAAAGGTCTTGCCACAAGGAATACACATGCAAAATATGAAAGCCCTATCACTTACCATTCAGAAGATATACCCAATGTTAAAGTTTTTGTGGACAAACAGACAAACAAACAGACAGACCAGAAACTATATCCCCCAATCTTTGATTCACCGGGGCATAAAAATAATGTTAAATCATATCTGTTCATCAGTAGGAGAATTCAAGTTATCTCCCCTAAGATGTTGTTTGGGAAAAGTTTCTAACAGGATTACTGATATACATAGCTGTCAATTTTTGTTTTGGAGGGAGGCATCTGATATTTGATCAAATTTTCTTGTATCTCCAGATCCTAGGCAAATGGACAAAAATTGAAGTATGTTGCTCATAATCTTTTTCGTCACTTTTTTTAATACTGTTCATTAGCAAAAATCCCAAACGAAATGTATTTTTCCCTCAAGTTTAAAATAAATGCATAGAATTTTAAACCACAAATTACAATTCCCATGGAATAGTGATATTGATGATATCCAAGAAAATTGATGTCCATGAATAAAAGTAATTCCACAGTAGTCCAAAATGATTGTACTATACAACATATTTCTATCCTTTCCTCTTTTTGTGTCTGTAAGATATATATGATGTCCCCTCTCTAACACATGTGTTTTATTTGTATTTTGTATGGACACAAAAACTAATGGATGAATGGATAAACAAGGGTAAAACAATATGCCCCTGACTTTATGTCCTAGGGACATAAAAAATGTCAATATTAGACTCACCATTATCTGAGGTTTTAAATCTGTGATACAGTACACATGTTATTGCTATGATGAATATTACAGCTACTCCTCCCACAACACCTCCAACTATATAGGACAATGGTAGTATTTCTGAAAATTGAAATAAACATAATATGGTCAAAGGGAGATAACCATAAATTTTCTAAATATCAGGTTGTTGTACTGAATATCAAGAGCACATATTTGTTCCAGGTAAATACACAACGTAGTTTTGTCCTTAGCTATATTTGATATTACTGATTATTCGGAATTCGTTTGGTTTTATGCATTTTAACATTTTTGTGAAATTATGGATTTCCTTTGTTCGGGTTCTAGTGCTGCTGATGAGGAATAAATTTCCGAAATGGCCATACAGCTCATTAAAATTATTGCAGTTGGAGTTAACATATGTGTTATGGTCTCATGTTCATTTAGTCCATAACCTTTCGTAAAATAGTTTTTGTTGGGGTTCACACTGCTAGTGCTTGAGTTTTGTGGTGTTCTTGTTCCTTTTTGTTTATTTGTTTTGTCTTTGTCATACTTCTAAATTCCTGTTGGATATGAAGTGACTTGATTTTGGAATTCTCCCTTTCATTATTTTTGTTTCCATATTCCTTTGCCGATGTATTACAACTCTTCTCAATCGTTTTTATAATTTGATTTTGTAATTATATAAAAAAAATGTCACCATTTCTGTAGTTTATATATGAGATTTTTTAAAAGGACAAGATTGCTATGTGTAGCTATGTCCCCTGCCACTGCAGTAAAGTCGATAAAGTCCCATAACTCATGTAAAATTTTGCGAATCAAAATGGCGGCAGGATATGATCAACTGCATTAGGTTGCAAACAGCCAAGCAAAATTTCAGCAAAATCCCTTCATTTGATTTTGAGGAGATGTGTCCACAAAGTCTTCCTATGTTGTAGTATGCATTAAGTCGATAAAGTCCCATAACTCCTGTAAAATTTGTCCAATCAGAATGGCAGCATAATATGATCAAGTACATATGGTGGCAAATCTTTAAACAAAATTTCAGAATAATCCGTTCAGTGGTTTCCGAGGAGTTGCGCCCACAAAGTGTTCCTCAGCTGTTGCATGCATTAAGTCGATAAAGTCCCATAACTTCTGTAAAATTTGACGAATCAAAATGGCTATGCGATATGATCTTGTACATAAGGTGACTAAGAATCCTGTAGAATTAGAATGAATTCGGACTAGCAGTTTCTGAGGAGTTGCGTCCACAAGATTTGCCATTGTATAACAACGAGGAAATAATCAAAGTCCCATAACTCCAACAAAATTTGAGAAATCAAAATGGCGATGCGATATGATCTAGTACTAATGGTGACTTACAATCCTGTAAAATTTGAATGAATTCTGGCCAGCCGTTTCTGAGAAGTTGAGTCCACAAGATTTGCCATTGTAAAACACTGTGGAAATAATCAAAGTCCCATAACTCCCACAAAATTTGACAAATCGAAATGGCAATGCGATATGATCTAGTACTAATGGTGACTAACAATCCTGTAAAATATGAATGAATTCTGGCCAGCGGTTTCTGAGGAGTTGCGTCCACAAGATTTGCCATTGTATAACAATGTCGAACAAATCAAAGTCCCATAACTCCCACAAAATCTGACGAATCGAAATGGTAATGCGATATGATCTAGTACTGGTCACTAACAATCCTGTAAAATTTGAATGAATTCTGACCAGCGGTTTCTGAGGAGTTGCGCCCACAAAAAACGTGACACACGGATGCACGGACGCACAGACGCAGACCATTACCATGTCCCTCCGTCGCGTTGCGGTGGGGGACAAAAATGAGTCTAATTTAAATGTAATTAGAGCTGAAAATGTCTGTTTAGATTCAAAAAGCAATGCATATAGGAGAAATCATAAGAAACATGAGCTAGATTTTAGATTTCAAAATTCTGGGCAGAAAAGGAATTTTCATTTATCTCGGGAGTTCACAGGACTTACATACTGCAAGATACTTGATGCCTGCATGTACATATCCGAGACATACGCACAAGAAAACAAATAAGAAAACTAAGTGTGTTGAAATAATAGGACAAATTTCTCACTATTATTCATAACATAAATTGAACTTACCTTTTTCAATCAATGTTATTGCTAATGAATCAATACCAAAACTGTTGACCACTGTACAGTTATACAATCCAAAATCTCCGTTACCAGCACGCTGTATGTGTAATGTATTAATAACACCATCAGGTTTCTGTGACTGGGAGAACGAGTAGTGTTCCGATTTTGTAAAGTCTATAACTTCATTGTCACGTATCCATAAAACTTCCTCTGGTAATGGCACTGATCTAACTTTACATTCAACATTAGCAGTAGAACCACCTGCAGCGTATTGTTTGTCGGAACTGGATATCTTTGGACGATCTGTAGACAAAGATTATTATTATATGACTATAAATATGTAATATTCTGATTGCATGTCACTTTTCTTTCAAACGTAATATTTACAGAACAATTATTCATATAATCTTTTGATTTTTGTAAAACCACACTGTAACAAACCATGATATCTGATAATCACCTGGGCCACAAGGGCTTAGGTAATAACCACATCTCTTGGGTTGTTAAATTGTGACATAATCATTAATTATAAAATTTCAATGATTAAATACTTCAAAATTTTTAAAAACAAAACAAAATGTTTTTTTGTTTTTGTTTGAGTTCATACAATATTTTCCAAACAGAGTGGTTTAGGTATAGCACGTTACCATCATCTGTTCTGGCATATTTTAGAATTATAAAGGGGTTTAAATAGCAATGGGTTGGAAATGTTAAACGTGAGGAAATTCAGAAAATGAGACTTTCAGTCTTTACTAAAACGAAAGAGGCATGGGACATGACATTGACATTACTAAAGGAGAGGTGGAGAGAAACACTACAATGAAGTTTTAGTTCCCTAGTATCACTACCACAAATGTGATGATGTGGTTACTCTGTCTCCAATGCCAATTCCTTTTCAACAGATTTCTCCACAGTAATTTTGGCATAAATACAGCAAACTCTATTTGTTATTTTTGACAGCTATGATGAATGTAGTAACATTATATACAGATCTTCCCCTTTATGTAGTAACATTATATACAGATCTTCCCCTTTATGTAGTAACATTATATACAGATCTTCCCCTTTAATAGTTTAAGTTGTTTTCCTTTTCTGGATTTGTTTTTACTACTGGAATTGACATGTTCAGGTGTCTTATAAGATGCTTAATCTACAGGTGCACCTGATCTTACCCATTGTTTTAGATTGGGTCTGTGTTTACATATGTCTTTATTTTTCTTTTTTTTTTTTGTGCTACACTTACATTGATGTATTTGTTTCTTGATGTTTCTAGTTCTGCCATTGATTTTTTATAATTATTTTTTTGGGACTGACAGTTTGGTTTTCACTTACAATAATGACTACATATACTTGTATTATGATTAAAGTATTTGATGCTGGTTTAAATTTTCTATGGATATCTATATATATTCCAGTCTACAAATCATACCATGACATTTCTGTGTTTTTCATACTGATAATTTAATCCTGATTCTAATGTAACATTACTTATTGTAATCAAATTCAAAATTCCATGTCTAAAGATCTTCAACTTGGCACTTTACAAATCACTTGTTTGGTGCCAAAATTGAAGTTTTGTTTCAACTGAAGTATGCTAATTTTGTACGTTGTGGATGTCCATGTACTGGATTTGGCTTCCTATTTAATTTTTTTTTTTTTGGTAATGGGTACTCCTTTCTGACTTTTTTGTACTATGGCTTTCCATATTACCAGGTATTAGATCCTACTGCTGCTGTTGAGAGGTTAAACACGTGTACAGACAAAATTGACTGTCTATCATGCAGCTCGGGTATTAGATCCTACTTCTGCTGTTGAGAGGTGTGAAACACGTGTACAGACAAAATTGACTGTCTATCATGCAGCTCAGGTATTAGATCCTACTTCTGCTGTTGAGAGGTGTGAAACACGTGTACAGCAGAACAAAATTGACTGTCTATAATGCAGCTCGGGTATTAGATCCTACTGCTGCTGTTGAGAGGTTAAACATGTGTACAGCAGAACAAAATTGACTGTCTATAATGC
>MJUU01064272.1:11113-36972 GCA_002080025.1 Modiolus philippinarum | reverse complement strand
ACTGTCTATAATGCAGCTCGGGTATTAGATCCTACTGCTGCTGTTGAGAGGTTAAACACGTGTACAGCATAACAAAATGTACTGTCTATCATGCAGCTCGGGTATTTTTTTATTTTATTACCTTTTTTCATGAGATATATTTCTATGGTTCTAGAAGCAAATCCAGCTTCAATAGAAGATGCTGTACACTGGTACTGTCCCAGATCATGTTCCTGTACATTGTGTACAGTGTAGAGACGGTTTGTACTTAATGCATCCCGAGATTCATATCGTCTCCAGATTATACTTGGCTCCGGGTTACCGTCTGCTTCACAACTCAAGGTCACTGATTTCCCAATATCTACAGGAATATGTGTTTCTACGTCCACAAACTCTGGACCATCTACAAAAAAAAAAAAACCAGCAATTTATACCATGTCTATAGGAAGGTTCGCCGTGATGTCACAGGCTCGAAAAGGTAAATTTGGTTTGCAAGAAATCGTGATAATTGATTAGGGACTCAATTCACTCGTAGCAAATTGTTAACCAAGATATTTTGATAATTTCTTTTGATTGAAATTCTGGAATGTTTAAACTTTTACATGGTATTATTTTTTTAAATATATTTATTTTCAAAATCTATAAAATTAGTGTTTTTGCAAAGTATACAAATTTCGGCAATTTTGACATTTTCTGAATCCTCACTACGACTTTGCCAACCAAAAGTGCTAATTTGCATATGTAAATTAGATTTTGTGACATCACTAATGAGGTTCGGGAACCTTCCTATTAAGAACATGCATTTTTAAAAAGATTCAATAATAATGTCACTTATACTGAATATTAGTTTCTCAGCCTGACTTCATGAAAATATGGTACATGCTGAAGGTCTACATATTTCACTCTTGTCTACCTTTAAAACAAATTCATTTCCAACAAAATTAAAGCTGTTGACTTTCACTCACTAAAACAAATGTGTCAAAACAAGTGTTCTGGTTCCGATCACAATTATTTAATGGAAGTAAATCTGCAATCAAAGTTTTCATCGTTTTGCCGTTAAAACCAACCATTTCTTTTGAAATGTGTAAACCAAATCAGGACCATTACAATTTTTACACTTTCTCAGGTTTTACACCTGCTTTGTGTTTTTGCCCTATTGATTTCGGTTCTTGACAATTCTGTTTTCAGTTATTTTGTTATAACCCTCATTTGCTACAATAACTTACTTCCTACAACATAATAACATGAGAAAATAATGTATGTCTGATTGAATGGTATTTTATTTTTCATAAATGCACCAAAACTTAAATTGCTTGCAAAGAAAATTTGGTTTAGTGCAATATGTTTTGCTTTGTTAATAATAACTTTTAAGGGGATAAGATACAGTACCAAGGGCAGATAATAACATCGCCGGATCTGAAATGTTGTTTTCGCGACGTCACAGATTAGAGCGCGACGTCATAAATCACCGGACTTTGCGAATTGCGACAGGTTACTGTCTGTGAAAGCAAGTTTAATAAAATTATGATATAATCAATGTGCTCATATGAATATGTGCTTATAACGAAATAGGGAACGTGACAGCTCAAGATTCGACATGCTTCTAAAATTGAAACCTGAAAGAGAAAATCTCCTTTCAGCATCGTTTACAATAGAATCAATTTTCAGGGCAATTTCAAGGCATTTTACGATTTGAACTTTCAGGGGATGCCTTGAACATTCAATTAAAAATCCTGTGAAAAAGGCTTTTTTATATCACAATATTTTCACGGGTTAAATTCAAAATGCTGTGACAATGCAGGCGAGAGTATCATAATCACAATACACATGCATGGTAATTATTTAACTTTAAATGAGGGTTAGTATGATTTTTTCGGGACAACAGGAAAGGCCATTCATTTCACAAAGAATTGGGAAAAACACTTATCAGGAACAAGATTTGGTCAATTTCATTTTTCGGGATGACTGAGAGAATTGTACATTTTCTTTCTCGGAAAATCGGAATCAAAACCCTCCTACCCAACCCCTTAAGCCAACGCAGCATACAATGAATTATGATTTTTCTTTTCATTAAAGGTCGATAGGTGAAACTAAGGAATCGGTCACTGTATATTGATCTATATACTTGAACAGTGGCAGAAGTGAAATAATCACAAAGTCACTAGAAGGGTCTAGGAGGTATTCAACTGATATTTGTGCATATCTTTAGACGCAAGTAATCATTAATCACAGGATCAATACTCTGTTCTGTTTGATGTGTTTTATTTCCTGTTCTATTTTTCGCAACACTAATAAGCAAGAAAACATAAGTTTACGTCGTTTTTCCGAGCAAAATATAATGTAACGTCATTTTGCGCCAAAACCGGGAATGCTCATTTGAAGTGATAAAAAATGCCAGTTTTCTCTCTGTAGCTTTAAAATAAGCACATGGACCCCCTTTTTTCAAAGCGAATTTTAGAAGAACGATATTTCACAGAGATTTCTGGGAATTATGAAGAAAAAATCAGTTCACAATTTTTTTCTATGTGAAATTTTACTTATGAGAAATGAATGTTTCCTCTATAAATATGAACGTAAATGTCAATTTCGAACCACAAATGATGAAATTTTGTTTGAAAATGTATACTTACCTTCTTTAGAAATATCTCAGAAAACTGTAGCAAAAAACTGGAAGCAATTAGCTTAATTCGTTCGAAAGTTATGACATATTACATAGTTGTAAAAATACAATTTTTATGCAATATTTTGGAAAACATGCAATTTTGAATCGCAATTATCTCGAAAACCAAATCATGAAGGTATATTTTTCTTTGCAGATTTGGAAAGAGCATATTCAAATTGACTTGATTTCAAAATTTCACGAAAAAATCAGTTCTGGATCTTTACTGTATTGTATCCCCTTAATATAAGCACTTGTATTCCAGATTGTAGTTTTATAAGATACTTAGCAGGATCTTACATTCTATATCCAGATGTGTATCAGCTTGTGTTTCACCGATGCTGTTTTTTCCTCTGCAAGAAAATTTACTACGATGTAAGTCTCGATCTAAATTTGGTAAATCTAAGTAACTTTTTGTTTCTCCAGGAATTGGAACTCCATCTTCAAGCCATCTGAAAGTAAAACAAAATTATGATTATATTTCTACATGAGTCTGCACCTCTGGACATGTGACAAATAGAGTCTATCTCTGGTTGGGAGTTTATTGAAAGTGCGCTTTCGCATATCAAAAGCGCATTTTTATTTCATCAAAAGCGCGCTACTCACTTGTATTTTACATGTGATATTGTCTAAAGTTGAAGGCTTAATACAGTCTCTTATAGTCTCTTACAGTCTCTTAATACAGTCTCTTACAGTCTCTTCAACCTCAGCAAGGCCAGTGATTGAAGTCCAAACGATATTTTCAACCCTTTACTGATTCAGTCATGATAATTCTTTTACTCAGAACTAAAAGTTAATTATAAATTTTGCATTTTAAACAATGTACCAAAAACTCTGTGCTAGTCAGATCAAAGTCAACATGTATTATATTAGGTTGGAGGTTTCAATTTCGATCGGGAAAAGCTGTTCTCAAGGCATTCTATATAGTTAGCTTCAGATTTTCCAGACAAAAACGCAAAGCTCAACGGAAATTCATAAAATATCTTCAACAGTATCTTAACCCTTTCCTTCATAACAACGCCTTTTCACACCTCTAGCCCCCCCCCCCCTTAGGGATATAGGAGGGTGCTATATTAGACCCTAGGGTGAGGATATGAGCTTATTGAACAGAATATAACTTGGGCAAAAAAATTGAGTGCTTTTTGCATGCGATTGGGGACTAAAAAAGATATGTCAGGGGGGTCCCAGAGAGGGGATGTGCCCCCTCTGTCTGGGGGTTTGAAGGGGGGGTTAGCCCCCCTGGCCGCCAGACCAAATCTGGGGCTTATGTACATCTTCAAATAGTGCTAGCTATTCCTCAACACATATATTTTGAAGTTAAACCTTGCTTAGGCATGTGCAAGTAACATTTCATTAAAAAAAAAATTTAATGTGTGTTTTGAAGGGAAATAATCCAAAATATAAGTTTTTTTTTACGATTTTGAGGTCCCCTGCTGTCTCCATGGCAACCAGTACCAGGGTTTTGGAACCTGTTTTCCAAAGACCACTGACAGGTGTCCACCTGTGCCAAGTGTCAAGACTTTGACTTGCAAGGCAATAATTCTGCAGCTTTCTAAACATTGGGTCCTATTTACTTCTGCAAACAAGATGTGTTTGTGAAACACTACATATGCCCCCCAGATTCTACAGTAAAATATATGAAAATACCCAGTTTTACCCCTTTTTGACCTCTATGACCCTGACCTTTGACCTAATTTTTCTGCACATTAATGTTCCTCTTGACAAGACCTATACATTTGCAAAGTATTAAAAGTCTATCTTACATGGTTCAAAAGTTGTTTATAACCATAAAAAACCTTATTCTGAAACAGATGAAGCCCCTTTGGGCCTCTTGTTTATTGAAATGGTTTTAATTGTTAAATGTATCTGTTCAAACATGCTATAAGAATCCGACATAATCATGTTCTGTGATTGTGAGGAAATCTTACCTCCAAGTGACATTAGAACGATTGGCTTTGGCTTTACAACTAAATCTGACGTAATCATGTTCTCTGATTGAAAGGAGATCTTACCTCCAAGTGACATAAGAAAGATTCCCTTTGGCTTCACAACTAAATCTGACGTAATCATGTTCTCTGATTGAAAGGAGATCTTACCTCCAAGTGACATTAGGACGATTGGCTTTGGCTTCACAACTAAATCTGACGTAATCATGTTCTCTGATAATGAGGAAATCTTACCTCCAAGTGACATTAGAACGATTGGCTTTGGCTTTACAACTAAATCTGACGTAATCATGTTCTCTGATTGAAAGGAGATCTTACCTCCAAGTTACATTAGAAGGATTCCCTTTGGCTTCACAACTAAATCTGACGTAATCATGTTCTCTGATTGTGAGGAAATCTTACCTCCAAGTGACATTAGAAGGATTCGCTTTGGCTTCACAACTAAATCTGACGTAATCATGTTCTCGTAACTTTCTTGTAACATTGACTTTCAGTGTAATCTTTGGTGGAACTATAAAGAAAAAAAAAACAGACAAAGTTAAGCAGGCATGAAATTTAAACTTCATATCACATTACAGTATAACATGAAATCTCTAAAACCATTTACAAAGGAATGTCAGGAGTCTGTTAACTGGGTTCACAGACATGTCAACAGGTCCTCTTTTACTTGATGGAAGTCATCTAAAAACTCAACAAATTTTTCCTAGGAACGTCCGGGGACCGCATTCCTTTAAAGTTTGTTCCAACTGGAGTCTAGGAGTACAAGTCTCAGAAAATTTGCAATTGAATTAAAAACTCTTGCCTGTTTTTTAAAACATTTGCTAAAAGAACAAAACCCGTAAAAAGTTATGAAAATCTATGTAGAATTTTTTACTTCAAAATGTTTGAGGGAAAAGGTTCTCTCTAGAGTTGTCCTTCATTTTCAATTTGCTGCTTTTAAAATTTGAAAATGTATAATTTTGAGGTGATAAAATTTTGTATATTGTCTGTTTTATGCATTTTAAAGGACCTATATTCAGGAAAATATGATCCACGTACAGGAGTATTTAACCCTGTTTGAATGGATAATTCTGAGAATATGGATTGCTCTGAAAACTGAAGCTCTTTCTCCCTTAAGAAAATATTTTTGAATGTGTTTCTTTTAGGGTCAAAAGAGAATGTATGCTCAATCTCGAATTTAAACCAGATGTACAAGAGTTTGTGCAAAAATTTTGTTCCAATTGGTCCACAGAAAAAAGAAATAAATTGGTACATGGATGGTCATTTTAAAGCACTGTCTGAACACCCACAAAATGAAATTAATAAGTGATAGCCCTAACCTATTGGTGGGTTCCTGAACAAAATTTTAATTAAAAAGATATGGATTTCAGAGAAAGAAAAAATATCAATTTAACTATTGTATTTCCCTGCTATTATCAATTTATTATTTATTACGTCATCTTGTCAGATTTGGTTAAAAGGAGAGGGAATTATGGGTGAATAACAAAACAATGAAGTATACATGTAATATATTAAACAGGTGCAAAATTAAACAGGAAGTGAATGATGAGAGAACAGATAATTGTGTAACAAATTGTCATAAAAAATCCCTATAAATAATCAGTGTAAATAATTTGGCTAGTTAATTTGGCACACAATACCATGGTTTTACTTATGCAGTTCATAAATTACATGCTTAAATTATTACATCATCTGGAGCAAGAATATGCAGTTTTTTTGCACATGTATTTTCTGTAAAGATATGTTACCCAACAACAAACACAAGATTTACTATACATATGATGTTATCTCATTATTTAAAGATGGCATGCATATAATTATTTGTTACCAAGAATTTATGACTATGAAAGAAAACAGTACTATAAAAATATTATGAAATAAATATTTCACTTGAATTGTGGAAATGATTTGGATTAGTCATGCCATTCAGTGCAATACATATTGAATTCATTAGGTGTCAGGATTGTTAAAATTCACAGAACATTACATTTCCTTTAGTTGTATATCCAAGTTCATGCACATAATCTCTTAGAATTTCCCCTTTTTTTACATGTTGGGGCGTAAGACTTTAACACGTATTTTTTTAATGCTGAGATTTCAATTATCCTATCTTGTTTTGGATTTTCTGCTGTTTCCATTAATCAAAGGTGTTCTCTCTTTGTCCAAAAAACTGACATTTTCCTGACTTATAAATGGAGAAGAACCTTTAAAAGGACTGCAACACCAATTATTTCAAATGCTGAGATTTCAGAACACCCTACATTGATTCAGAAATTCTTATGATTACATTCATGCAATGTTTTCGATCCCTGAATTTGGAACTTCACTCTTTGAGACACCAAATTTGTATTTCTTCAAACAAGAGAAACAAATGCTGTTGCCAAACGACAGCCAAATATACCCCCCCACCCCGCTCACTGAACCCTGAATCGATATGGTGAGTGCAAATTTATGTTGGTGTGGACACAATACAGGTGTCGATAGAGTACAAGTGTGGACACAATACAAGTATGGACACAATAATATGATCTTCAAGAATGAATTTTTCACATGGGTTCGAATAAAAATACTCTTGTAGAAATCAGACAAATATAAAATTTACCCTTTTATAGCCTATTTTACATTTTACACGAAAATCATAAGCATTAGAGAAATTTCATTATGACACTTTGAAAACAACTTTTCAAGATGATTACAATGAAAAAAATATCTTCGCTTTAAATTATTTCTTTGAAAAAAAAAGAACATTGCTGAAAAAATCAACAAAAGTCACAAGCAAATTATCTCCCCTTCCTGGATTCATACAATAATTACATTCTGTCATGCACATCTCATGCATAATGTCCTTTTGTCTAAAGTTTCATTAAAATCCTTCACGTGGTTTAAGAGAAGTTGCGCTTTTGAGGTAACCCATACATAGGGAATCAACGAAAAGTCAAAGTCAAATTATCTCCCCTTCTTGGTTTCAGACAATAATTATTCAGTGGAACTCCTGAAAACCGGCCCCTCTAAAAACCGGATTCCTCTATAAACCAAACGATATGTTTTGGTCCGGAATTTTAACCTATATAAATAAGTAAAAAATTCCTCTGAAAACCGGACGACTTTTTCTGCGGACAATAAAATCGACCAAGTTTATTAAATTTGTCAGAAATCTCTCGTCATCTTGATTGATAAATAACTGTATTTGAACAAATTACCGACAATATTGATTGAAATTTACAATAACGCAGGGAAATATACTAAAATAGTTAAGTCACAGCCTAAACTGACCTTACATATCATATTTAACATGCCCGGTATTAGAGTTCGGGATTTGAAGACCGGATTTCGGAACCTCCGAAAACCGGAACCTCGTAAAACCGGCCGATTTCTTTGGTCCCGACGGAGGCCGGTATTCGGAGGTTCCACTGTATTCCTTCATGCACATCTACATATAGTGTCCTTCCTCTCTGTAAAGTTTCATCAAAATCCTTCCAGTGGTTTAAGAGGAGTTGCGCTTACGAGGTCACCCATACATATGGAATCAATGAATAGTCAAAGTATCTCCCCTTCCTGGTTTCGGACAATAATTTTATTCCTTCATGCACATCTCCATATAATGTCCTTCCTTTGTGTAAAGTTTCAATGTCCTTCCTTTGTGTACAGTTTCATCAAAATCCTTCAAGTGGTTTAAGAAGAGTTGTGCTTACAATAAGTGTGGACAGACAGACGGACGGACAGACAGGCAGGGTGATTCCTATATACCCCCCCAAACTTTGTTTGCAGGGGAATAATAAATTTACATACACTGTACATCTAATGTTGCCATGGCAATCAATGGCGTTGTCTGGACTTGATTTACTGCTCGACATTCTATCCTCTTTCCATGATCACTCTCTGTTGGTACAATGGTGACTTTGCTGAGGGTATCCTCTCGCTTATCCATGTCACTTTTTCGTGTTGTGACAGAAAATGTATTATGTACAATTCTTGTTGATCCTTTGTACCATGAAATAATTGCTCCTGGTTTTCCGTTGTTAGAACTACAGGTCAGATTTTTGGCTTCACCGAGTGTTACTCTCTGTATATCTCCACCTTGAATTATTGGGGGATCTGGACGTACTGTAATAAAAAATAAACAGTTACTGGTACTATGTCAGATTTTTGGCTTCACCAAGCGTTACTCTCTGTATATCTCCACCTTGAATTATTGGGGGATCTGGATGTACTGAAATAAAAAATAAACATTTACTGGTATTATGTCAGATTTTTGGCTTCACCGAGTGTTACTCTCTGTATATCTCCACCTTGAATTATTGGGAGATCTGGATGTACTGTAATGAAATATAAACAGTTGCTGGTACTATGTCAGATTTTTGGCTTCACCAAGCGTTACTCTCTGTATATCTCCACCTTGAATTATTGGGGGATCTGGACATACTGTAATGACAGTTACTATAATACTCTCTGTTCTATTTCAGTGTCACATCAATGCTTCAATCTGCTATTTACATCTAAATAACAAACAAATTAATGTCATATTTGTATTTATAAATTAGTGTCTATAATGCAGTACATAGAATGGAGGACCTGTCATGGAAAAAAAAGAAAAATGTATTTTCTCAACCGTTTACCAGTTTTGTTTAAATAACTTCACAGAAATGAAATATTAAATAACTTGATTAAAGTTTTCTTATTAAGAAAATTCATTAATGTATTCATTTCAGAGTCTGCTGAAGTCAGACATGGTCATAATAATAGTATGTATTTATCATTTTATGTGTATATGTTACAATGAATTTGTAAAATCAGTGATTTTGTAAAATCCCTGAAATAAATAGTGATTTTATAAAACCACTGACAATTTTAGTGATTTTATAAATTCCCTGAAATTGTCAGGGATTTTGTAAAATCCCTGAAATTCTTGTTAGGGATTTTACAAAATCACTGATTTAATAGAATGTTAATTTTTTTGGGGGAAAATGCTTGTGTATTTAAATAAATTTACAAACAGAAGTAATTATTATAGGTATACAAAATTAAAATATATTACCAGATCTTGCACAAAACTATTCGCATACCAAGTTTTCTTCCCTAAATACTGTAATTAACATAAAACTGAATTAAAAAAAAATATTGTGAAACCATTTCTTAACTGATTTTATTGAAATTTGCACAATTAAACTCTGAATGATGTACAGTCATGACAGTTTAATTGTTTATTTCCGCAACATTCTTACTCAAGGTTTAAAAAAAAAAAAAAATTTAAAACAATTCAAAATTTAGGATGACTACTCCTTACCTATTCAAGTAAAATTATGACATCAAAATTTAACTTTCTCGTAGATTAGGACCAAAATAACAAAATATTTGACAATTCATGTAACAAATGCAATATACCATTCTGTAGAGAAATGAAAAAAGTCTGTTGTTCAGCTGTTGTATTGGTCATAAACCTGGATAGTTAAAACCTGATTTAGACATAACTAAACATAGTCCAAAAGTAAGTTCAGGAAGACCCAAATCAACCAGATATTTTCATGGATTCATCGATTTCAATTGAGTCACATTATATTCTAGCCTTAGCATTTTTCTTATTTGGAATGACAATGTGTCAGTGGTTATTTATACTGTATCTGGATGCAGGAAACAGTCATATCAAGTTTTACTGAATTTCCACTTTAAAAACTGTTTTGATTTTAGCTTTTCAGGATATAATATTTCATAAAATTTAGAGCAGAATGCATTTTCATTGCATTTGCCCATTCTTGTTATTTCCCTAAAACAGACCGGGATTCTATTACTTATCTTAGAAAACTGATTTAGCGTTTTCTGTTGAATTTTTATTTTGTATCATTTATGAAAAAATCCTGTAAATTTTTAAGAAAATGACCTTAATTTGGCACATATAAAAATTAAAATTTTTTGGAAGGGGTTGAAAATAATTGGGACAATCTAGGAATTTTTTTTTATCATGGACTAAACAGTTGTGTACAGGTTGAGATGACCAAAGTACAAATTTTCTTACAAGATAATAGTAGTAACATTTTGTCTCCTATATCTGTTGATAGATAAATATTTATTTTTATTCTTTAAGTTTTCCTCTCCTTTATGCTTGAAGAAGTTTTCAAGAAAAAAAAGCTCCTCGTTTTGGAACATTGATTCCAGAGCCATATTTCATCAAACTTAAAATTATCCGAAATTCTGAATAATTAAAATTTTTTAAGTTTGGTTATGTTAATAACAAATGTTTTTTATCTAAAGCTAGGATATTTGATAGATCTCACTTAATCTGCAAACATTTTAAACATTCTGTTATAAAAGATCTGAAAATTATTTTACAAATTCCCTAAACATGACCAGGGAATCAGTAAAATAATGATTGATTTTTTCAGTGATTTTGTAAAATCCCTGGTTTTAATTAGGGATTTTACAAACCCACTGAGCAATTTAGTGATTTTACAAATTCCCTGAATTTTCAGTGATTTTACAAATTCCCTGATTTCACAAATTCACTGTAACATATATACATAAAATAATAATTTAGAATAAATTGTTTTACAATAGTCATTCCGTTTACATGGTCTGGGTGCGCCATGGCATGGCATTGAAATAAAATGTCTCATAAATATATATATATATATATATATATATAAACGTTATCTATAATATATGATCAGCATGTTTAATGATAAGTTGTTTTCATGTATGAGTTCTTATTACATAATCATGTTTGTATTGTCATATGTCCCATTGAAGGCACTTGATTGGTTAAAAATAGTAATGGTGCATTACATGATACCCCACCATGTTTCACAAAATTTTGAAGTTTCAAGGGGCATAACTCCCTCAGAACTTCTTGGATCTCTGTACCCAAGTCGAAATAAGTTTGAATTTCTAGTAAACAACTTACATACAGAGTTAGGAGACAGTATGTAATTTCCTTCATAAATTATCAGTCAGAACCCTAAAATTTACAAAATTTAAGTTTAAAGGGGCATAACTCCAGAACCCCTTGGACCTCTGGGCCCAAAATTATGATTGACCTGGGTTTTGTGGTAACCCATTTACATACCAAGTTCGAAGACTGTATGTCATTTCTTTCAAAAGATATTAGTCAGAAACCAAAAAAATTCACAAAATTAAAAAGTTTCAAGGGCATAACTCCAGAGCCCCTTAGACCTCTGAACCAAAAATTAAAGTTGACCTGAGTTTTGTGGTAAACAATTTACATACCAAGTTTATAGGCTGTATGCTCTTTCATTCAAAAGTTCTCAGTGGGAAACCCTAAAATTCACAAAATTTCAATATTTTTGGAAATGAGTACTTCTTTTCTGACTACTTTTGGATTATGGCTTTCCATTTTATTTGATTTTAATGCTGCTGATGAGAGGTAACTACTTGAAACACATGTACAGCATAACCAAATTTACTGCTTTTTATGCAACTTCGGTATTTTTTGTATTCACAAAATTTCAAAGTTTCAAGGGGCATAACTCCAGAACCCCTTAGACCTCTGACCCCCAAATCGAACTTGGGATGAGTTTTGTGGTAAACAACTTACATACCAAGTTTGAAAACAGTATGGTATTTCGTTTAAAAGTTATTAGTTGGAAACCCTAAAATTCACAAAATTTCAAAGTTTCATGGGGCATAACTCTAGAACCCCTTGGACCTCTGAATCCAAAATCGAACTTCGCCTGAGTTTTGTGGTAAAAAACTTACATACCAAGTTTGACGACAGTATGTTATTTCGTTCACAAGTTTTCAGTCGGAAACCTTTGGGGGACAGGCAGACGGACAGACAAGGACGACGGACAGACAGACACACTACTGAGGGTATCACATAATCCCTCGCCACTATGTGTGGCGGGGCATAATAGAGAACTTTGAACTTTAATATTCATAAAACATGTTGTGAGATTGAAATAATTTTTCATTTCGATTTCCCCATAAATCATTGGTTTCAGAAAACTAAATACTGAAGTAACTGTACATTTTGTTTCTGGAAATGGTCAAATTTGGGCCTATTACAGAATTTACAAATTCATGTGGTCCAACCAACAAACAGATCAATACATACTCAAAGACAAAGTTCTTGCAGGAGTTGCTGCACCAGTGAGCAACTAAATGTCCAGGATACTTTAAGCTTTGTCAAGAATATGGCAAAAAATTTCATTTTAGAGATTAACAATGAAGTCATGACAACAATATATACAATCTTTACTACATTCAAGTAAGAGATTAACACTGTTGTCATGCCATAGCTTTAGTTACCTAACACAGTTAGAAATACTGGAGGATCTGTTTTTATTTTGGGATCAGTTGATGTTTTTAGAACATGACATCGATATTCCCCGTCATCTTGGAGTTGGACATCTGTAATCTTCAAACTATATTCATCTGCAAAAAAAGAAGACAAAATGATATACAGGTATCCATTACTAAATTTATATAAAAATAGAATTTATATAATAGAAATTTACAAAAGATACCAGTTCATACTGTAAACCGGGAAATTTTCGTGGCAGTTTTATTTTCACTATTTTCGCGTTTGGAATGGAAGCGTGAAAATAAAACAGCACACATATACTTGACTACTATTGAAGTCAATGGTCAACAATTTGGCAGCCTGAATTCAAAACTGCACGATCTAAGATCCGGCCAATTTACCGTGAAATAAAGATTTCACGAAAATTTCATGGTTTACAGTATATATCTGTGCACTTTATTATTTTCTACTCAAGGAAATACCTTTATCCAGTGTAAAGTCTGAACATTATATTCTGCTCCTAATTCTCTTTTAAAATTGAAATTGTTTCATCCCAAAACATTCAGCTTATTATGTCAGGTAGTCAATCAAAAATTAATTTTTATCACCAGTATGGTTACCAATAGAAGTGCATATATTTCTATTTCCTATGGATAATACTCAAAATTATAAAATATATATCTAAGAATTCTAGCATATTTGCATTTTTACATTTTTTCATGAGAAAAGACAAAATAAAATAATTTCAATACATTTTTGTCATAGTAAGGAACAAGAAATCATTTTCAATTCTTGCCTTCATAGAGTTTTGCCAAATGACAAGTGTTTCAATGCAAAAATCAAGTTCTAGCACCGAGGCACACCATATTTCTACTTGGACAGCAGTTTTCTGTGTGCACAATTTACTGAAGAGTGAAGTTTTGAAGTTTTCTGTCACAAGATGTGACAGTACAGATTGCCATGACAACAATACCCCCTTACTATATACATTTCCTATGTTACATAACATTGCCCCCTTTCCCATATAAATCTCCTCCTATACATGCTACATTACAGATAACTTTGACAACATTGCCCCCCCTTACCATATACATCTCCTATAAATATACTATGACAACATTGCCCCCTTACCATATACATCTCCTCCAATTACTGTTCTTCCACCAACTACAGAAAACCTTTCATATCCTGCATAATCCCTTTCTGATCCCATAGCAAATCCATTATGTGTCCACTTGCATTCTCCTTTCTTGTTTTTTATCACACATTTGAATATGACTGTACTATTAACTGTCCTGGACTGGTTTTTAGGTTCCTCAGAAAAGGATTGTGCTGCAAATACTGTAATAGAAAAGAATAGAATATTTAGTCTAACTTGGTCCTACAGCACTAGGATGTAACACTCACACCATTTTATAAGTTCTTAGAGGCAAGAGGAAGTCTTTCCCAAGTTGACTTCGAAGGTACTCCGTCCCTATAAATCATTTGATTTTTTTTTTTTTTAAGGTTTTGTCTTTTAAGGTTTATTGTAAATTGTCTAGGTGTACTCATGCTGAATTCAAATCCACTACAACTCAGTACTTGATTACTTTGAGAAGCTAAGTGAGGAAAACTGCTTAGCAGTTTAATATTTTACTTTTTTGCACTAGGATGGTGAGTCCAAGATTAAAAACAACAATAAAAGCATTGTTTCATTGCTTTTTACAATGTATTTGTAGAGACGTTGTGTACATATACTACATATCCTTTCAATGTTTATTTTAAACATTTATACAGAATAATAGGGCCTGTAAGTCTCGTACAATTTTGGAACTTCCGGGACCAAAAATTGTACCCGGAAGTTACATTTTAAACAAAGATATATGAGGTTTCAAACAAAAATTTGAACGTCACAATCCTCTGACGTCATGTTTTGGCGGGAAACGTTTTCGAATTACCTGTTTATCGTTGATTCTCGTGTGTCACATGACGAGCACTACAGACCCTATAAAGCAAGACTTGATATTAAACAACTTTAATAACTTTCTTAGTTGGCATATTTTGGCAAAATATATATATAGCAATTTCTCAGTTTTGTTCCACATCAAAATACAACTTTTGTTGTTTTCATTAATATCCCTATTTCAATGGCACTTAAATTCATGGTTTCAAATTCTTTGCATTAAAACTTGAGGGTAAAATGTATTTTTGTTGGAAACTTAATTTTGTGATTTAGCGAACCATGAAATCAACGAAAAATTGGGACGAAACGAACAATAGTACTTTCACAGTATATAGTAAAAGATTCTATCATTATTCCAGTATTGGGCATTATAAATGAGGTCTGAAAATTTTAACTTAAAGTTACAGCAAATTTGAATGAAATGGTTCCATCAGACTTTGATGGCAGAGAGCTCTTTGGAGTTTTCTTTGTTCAGTACTGAGAAGATGATATTAAAGGTACACCACTATATAGATAAAACCTATTGTGTTCAGATTTTCCTTTGAAGATTTCATCTTTTGTAATAAATCATATTAATAGTGTAAAGTAATGTCTAAAACATGACTTTCCAATCTGTAACAAAGGGGAATTTGTAAAAGTACAAAGTAGAAACTGACAATGAAACAGTGGAATGAAAATAATAATAAAAAAAAAAAAAACAAAAACATTTGTTGATTTCTTGCTTGAATTTTCAAAAGCGATTTTAGGTGCAAATGTATAAAATTGAGTTACAATATATGAACAAAGGTTGAATTTTTAATATAAACATTTATAAAAAAATACAGTAGACTTTATGATCTGTTTTACCATCTTCTGATGTCAATTTCACAGATAAGACAGAAATAAAACAGCCATTATATAATACACTGTTTACTCATCAGTTTATCACTGAACCATTGTTCTGGTTAATTCTGCAATGTCTACCGATTGTTGTCTATGAGTTTACAGTCTGGAAACCACAGGCAAATATTGTTCTGTCACAATATATCTTATAGTTGTCACAGAGACTAAGTCAGGGAAAATGTAAACCCAAAAGAATTGAGTACTTTAGGTTACTAGCCTGAAGGAAAAGTTCTCTGACCTTCACCGTCTGTGGCGAATAAATACACTTGATGTGAAACTTAAGAACCAAACAACACAATAATCATCAAGTTTGTCACCGAGGGACTTACATAAGTCACTTAGTGATATCTTCCATCATAAAAAATAAGCATTTCTGTCAAAGGATAGGTACTCTTCGATTTGTGGTATAACAATTATCACAACTTACATGAAAAAACAAAATATTACTAGACACATTGTCTTAGGTTCTGAATTTCCCGTCTTCACATTATTTATATATATACGTCTAAAGTGATACACAAGTCTAAAGTGATACACAACAACATCAAAATAAAATTATAATAGAGAAATTTAGGCAATAAAACACCTAAATTGATCAAATGACGAAATTTTCACTAGACCTACTAGCTTTCTCAACGTCTCTCGATAAGTGTTCGTAAAAAATATTTACATACATCGAACGTCAAAGATATTTTACCTGGACACAATATTACAATTTTACACAAAGATATTTTTGTACCAGACTTGTGACAAAACATAACTGAATGATAAATTAAGAAAATGGGTAGGGGCGGGAAATTAACCCCGCTAAACACAAATTGTGATATTGTGTCCAGGTAAAATATCTTTGACGTTCGATGTATGTAAATATTTTTTACGATCCCTTATCGAGAGATGTTGAGAAAGCTAGTAGGTCTAGAGAAAATTTCGTCATTTGATCAATTTAGGTGTTTTATTGCCTAAATTTCTCTATTATAATTTTATTTTGATGTTGTTGTGTATCACTTTAGACGTATATATTATTAATTTGTTTGCACAGTATCGTTAATTTCATTTTCGATCCGACATCCTATAGGTTTGTGCGTTGGCTATCTTTTCAGGCGTTATATATAGATCATTGGTGTACAGAGAATTACATTTTTTATGTATTTTTTATCGAGTGGGGTTCATCATCTCAAAGATACCCATTTTTTTTTCTACTGTCTAATATCAGTACATTCTATTGACATCAGAAATATCAATTGACAGAATCAGAATATTTTATTACCAAATTAGGGCCCCAGGAGGGCATGATACATCAAACATTTATGATTGGTATACAAGTACAATATTACAGAAAACGATATAAACAATAAATAACAATTAATAATTATAATAAAAATAATAAACAAGTTTCTAATAGCACTGTTTGGTCCTATTTCATTTGTCTATGTCATGAATAATTTTTGTAAATGCCTTTTGCTAATTAGTTTGTTAAGATAATGAATTGTCGTTTATTTTGACAGGTAATACAGAAATAATACTGATTTTAGTATATTGAATTAGAATTGTAATAGATGAATTGTGGTTAATTTTGACAGGTAATACAGAAATAATACTGATTAGTGTATTGAATTAGAATTGAACAAGAGCTGTCGCCGAATGGCAGCCAAAGATACCCCCCGCTCATTGAACCCTGAATCGATATGGTAAGTGCAAAATAAAGTTGGTGTGGACACAATACAGGTGCGGACACAGTACAAGTGTGGACACAATGATATAATCTTCAAGAAAAAACTTTTTACAAGGGTTCCAATGAAAACACTCTGTCTAAATCAGACAAATATAAAATTCACCCTTTTCAGCCTATTTGACATTTTAGACATCTACATATAGTGTTCTTCCTTTGTCTAAAGTTTCATCAAAATCCTTCAAGTGGATTCAGAGGAGTTGTGTGTAAGAGGTAACCCATACATAGGGAATCAATGAAAACTCAGTTGAATTATCTCCCCTTCCTGGTTTCTGACAATAATTATATTCCTTCATGCATATCTCCATATAATGTTCTTACTTTGTGTAAAGTTTCATTAAATTCTTTCAAGTGGTTTAAGAGGAGTTGCGCTTACGAGGTAACCCATACATGGGGAATCAACGAAAAGTCGAAGTTCAATTATCTCCCCCTTCCTGGTTTTGAACAATAATTATATTTCTTCATGCACATCTCCATATAGTGTCCTTCCTTTGTGTAAAGTTTCATCAAAATCCTTCTAGTGGTTTAAGAGGAGTTGCGCTTACGAGGTAACCCATGAATAAGGAATCAACGAAAAAGTCAAAGTCGGATTATCTCCCCTTCCTGATTTCTGACAATAATTATGTTCCTTCATGCACATCTCCTAATAGTGTTCTTACTTTGTGTGAAGTTTCATTAAATTCCTTCAAGTGGTTTAAGAGGAGTTGTGCTTACCAGAAGTGTGGACAGACGGACAGACGGACGGACAGACAGACAGGGTGATTCCTATATACCCCCCCAAACTTTGTTTGCGGGGGGTATAATAAATAACAGAAATTTCCCCACAGCTGTTTGATATACTTTGGGATGTATGATTCAGGAAAGGTAGTTACTGCAAAGTTTGTAATATCCAGGCTGAATTACATATTACATTTGTTATCTTCTATAACATCAATAGCCTCTTTTCTGGATTGACAATCATAAGACAAATGTAAGATAAAGTCCCCTAAGACTATTGCTGGCAGGGGACTAATAAGGTTTGTCAAAGACTAATACCAGAAGTCCATTATTAGTAGAAGTCTGCAACTCGTTCAATATGTTTTGTGACGCCGTTGTCCCCAGATTAGGCCGTTATCAGTAAAATCGTCAACGGGGGGGTTCTTCCCAGTCTGGTTTGTATAGTATGGAATGATGGGTAAAAGTGTTATCACAAAAACAAGTACTTGTTAATTAATTACAGTCAAGTAATCATTACAGTTCGAACATGTGATAATGAGAAATGTCAACACTGGTCAACCCACCCAGGGTGGAATTCTCCACAAAAATAGGAAAAATGGAAAGTTTATCGCCGACAATAATACAAAAAGATTTCGTATTATAATGTAATAAGTTGAAGAGATTTGTAGCAAGATCGATATGAAGATTTGAAAATAAAAAAAAAAATCTTAATACACTGCCAAAATATAAGATTAAACTCTTTTTTCCTTCAAAAACTTTAAACGATAAATTTATTGACTGTATAATGTTGTGAATGTGGATTTTCGAGAAAGAAATGGAAAAAAAAAGTTATCGAAAAGAAATTCACTGGTGCCACGCACGTAACATTTGTAACCATGTACTTATGTAATAATTCTCATAATTCCTGTGTAAGTGTTTGCACAACTTTATTTTCTTGTTTGCTATGCGGCATGACAAAAATTCAAATATTTGTCGAGACAAGCTCTGTGACCTTACTATTTTATAATAAAAATAGATATATATTCCCAGTATCCGTTCCTTTATAAATAATTGTTACACATTTATTGCAGAAATACGAAATATTTCATTAAAAGTAATTCTAAAATATTTAGCTTTAAATGTCGGTATAAAAACAATGCATTCTTATTCATTTTTAAACATGTAAACATTACTTTCCGTCTTTAATTTCAGTAATAGTACAAAACTTGATATATTGGACTTTTTTGGTTTTTAAAATTTTTTTTTCTATTAAGTTCTGATTTAACTCTTTATTCAGTGTTCCCGCTAGCCCATTTTAGAAGGGCGCCGCGCCCTTGGTGCCCTTTGCAGCGCCCCTGATGCCCTTTCAGCGCCCCTGATGCCCTTTCAGCGCCCCTGATGCCTTTTGCACCCTTCATGCCCTTTGCATCATCTTTCCTGTCCTCAGTCTATATTCTAAGATCGTATGTGGTCATTTTGAATGTTACAAATCGGCAAACATTTGTAAATCAATTATCTATTTATGGCCTCAGTAATTAGTGTTTAAATAGTTGTTACAGCTGATTGACCTGTCATTTTATGGTAATTGTCCAAATAATAACCTTATTACACCTTTCCTGTTAATTAAAGAATTGTCTGAGCCGTTAATTAACCCTATCGGCAATTAACCATGTCAGCCATTTACCTGTGCTTACCTGTAACTCTTTCTGTCACATGCAGACAACAGTAAATGAGTTAAACTTTGCATATAAAATTCCTTTTGTTTTATTTACGATTCTTAAATGATATAGAACATCTCAATGCAAAAAGATTTACCCTGTTCTAAATTTAAATTATTTTATATACCACACGTGGTTGTGGCTGTGAGTTATTTCCCTTTAATTTTTCATCTGAAATATTTCAATTTTGTTCCCCTTTTACAGCCATACTTCTATTTTTCTTAGAATGATTGATAGTAAAAAATTATTCTGCATCAATTTTAAACATAAAGCAAACAATAACAAACATCATTCTTAATTATTTGCAAATCATTTTTCCTTTTATTAGCTAAATAAATTTCAATTCATCAATCGCAGTGATTTCAAAAGAACTTTGTCAATTAAATTAATATATTAATTGACATTGTGAAACTACCACTTGCACTTGAAGTAAATACTGCAAAAACTCAACTTTAATCTAGAATTCAAGTAACACAGTTACCTTTTGATACACCTTTTGAATTTAAAATTACCACACTGAAGTGCCCTTTCCATATTATGATATAAAATGTTTAAATGGCATCTGCATAAAAAATACTCTGATTGCCTTGTGGTTCAACCCTACAGTTTTCTCTTGGAAATTAATGTACCTTGAAAAAAATGGGAAAATGATTGACAATGGAACAGAACTTAATTCTTGATCTATCTCAAAAGTAACATGGTTACACCACTAACATATTACCAGCATATACATTTATGTATAAGAGGAGACAGGAGGGGATTCTTGAACAGGCTAAAAATCTTAAACTTTCTCCCAAACAGTGAACAACCTGTTGAAAATGCCCAAACCACATTTACTGAAAAGGTCTTACCCCCCTCCCCCCTAAATATATATGAATGTACTTTGCTGATATAATAAAAGATAGTGTTTTGTAAGCCTTTTAAATTATCAATCATTGCACTTGAGTGCCCTTTTCCTATTTCAGTCAGCGCGCTAAAGTGCCCTTTTCAAGACTGACGCCCTGCCCCTTTTAAATCCTAGCTGGAACACTGTTATTTCATATGCGTATACGTATCTATTTTGTACTTTTATATCGAGACATATGTAATTAATCGGTTATTAATTATCATATTTATCTGAAAGCTGACGGGGTAGCGCTTGACACGCAGCGAATATAAATTGTCCCTGTAGATTTTGCATATATTAACTGTACCCATAATGCAACATTTATTTTCTGGCCATGAAATTTTTGCTACTATTTTTAGTCTTCTCGCCAGAAATCTCGTTTGAATCACAGCGGTAGTCTGGGGACAACGCCGTCTACTAATGTATTACGAGTTGCTGACTTCTACTAATAATGGACTTCTGCTAATACCCTGTGTAGGAGTTGTGAAGAAACCTTCAGCATGAACTTCTGAGAAATTAATAACATTTATTTGTAAATTCTGGTATCAACAGTAAAGTAAAATGACAATAAATACACCTGTGAAATACAAAACCCCTTTCACTTACAATTCAAAAGATCAACCAAATGTTAAAATGTCTACTGAATAATACAACAGATCTTAATGTCATTACAAATTCTGTTGATTCAATAAAACATTTCCTTATCCACAAATTCATTGTTTCTGTATAACACAAAAATCTTTTATGCTGTTTAAATCAAGGAACAAGAGGCTCCCAGGAGCCCGTATCGCTCACCTGGCTTTCAGTTGCCACAATCAAGTTAACATTTTAAGTTATACAGTTGATTTTCAGTCTCTCAAACTTTGGTAGCTCGTCAAAAATCACACATCTTGAACTGTATTTAAAGTCTGATAATGTTTTCCTATATTTCTTTGTTGGGCTTTTTTGACAAAAAATATTCTTGCTTAGGACCACCTTCAACACCAGTTTGGAAGTTGAGACATCATTTTGTAAATGGCGGTCAATGAACAATTTTCAACATCTGTTTTAAAGTCACAACATCAATATCTATTTGGAAACTAAATTTTATTGAAATCGAACAATGTTGAATTTTCCCGCCTTTTTTGGCAGCCATTTGAAAACAATTTTCAACATTGGTTTTGTAGTAGTGACATCAATTTTCACCTGTATACCAAATTTCATTGAATTCAGGCAATGTTGAATTTTCCCGCCTTTTTGGCAGCCATTTGAAAATGGCAGTCAACGAATAATTTTTATCATCAGTTTTGAAGTTGCGACATCAATACCTTTTTGGAAACCAAATTTCATTGAAATCGGACAATGTTGAATTTTCCTGCCTTTTTTTGGGCGGCCATTTTGAAAATGGTGGTTGACGAACACTTTTCAACACCGGTTTTGAAGTGGCTACATCATTTTTGGAAACCAACTTTCATTGAAATTGAACGATGTTGAATTTTCCCGCCTTTTTTCTGTGACCATTTTGAAAATGGCAGTCAACAAACAATTTGAAACACCAGTTTTGAAACGGCAATAACTCCTACAAGGGTTTTTGGATTTTCTTCAAAATTTCAAGGTTTGTAGATCTTGATATGCTGAACATTTTTGCAAATACACTTGACCTCTATCTGTTACACTTTTTGAAATAAAAAATAAAAAATGCACAAATTTTGAAAATTTTACAGAAAAAGGGCAATAACTCCAAGACAGGCTTTCGGATTTTCTTCCAAATTGCAGGGCAGGTAGATCTTGCTATGCTGATCACTTTGATTTTTGATATCTGTAACGGTTTTCGAGTCATTTGCCAAAAACTGCAATTTACCCCTATGTTCTTTTTTTAGCAACGGCGGCCATGTTGTTTGACCTACTGCCTAATCGAACACAATTTTGAGAAGCCATGCTCTAGTGATGATTCAGGACAAGTTTGGTTACAGTTGGCCCAGTGGTTTCAGAGGAGAAGATTTTTGAAATTGTTGACAGACAGACGGACTGATGGACGACGGATGCATAGTGATGGCAAAAGCTCACATGGCCTTTTAGGCCAGGTGAGCTAAAAAGGTCATGATGCAATGACCAAAATATTGCACCAGATATTAACAGACATGGTCTACTGTAGAAAGGGAGATAATCCAAATTTAAGCTAGACAATATATACCCCATTACCAATAAGATTCCAGAAAAGTAAAAAAAAAGATGGTGCAGAATGGCAATATGCATTGAACATTTTTGTGAAAATTTCAGTGAATTTCACAAAATGATCTAGGAGGAGTGGTCACCACAGTGTGTATCCCTATGGCCGACAGACAAACAAATGAACAAACAGATCACTATATACCGCCCGCTAAGGTGGGGGTAAAATAATTAGTTTAAACAAAATTTGCTTTTCAGCAAATAATGTGTAGGTCAAGGCCACAAGCTCAAATACTCTAGTAAAAACTGAAAGGTCTAGCCATAAGGAATACACATATGAAATGTGAAAGCCTTATCACTTACTATATTGTATTCAATAGATATACCCAATAATATAGTTTCATGTAATTGTTCATATGCCAAGGTCAAGGTCACAAGGTCAAATGTTATGGTATTTTTAAAGAATATGCAAAATATGAAAGCCCTATTACTTAACATTCAAAAGATATACCCAAGTTTTGTAGACAAAAACTAGAGGCTCAGAGACTGAGACTGTATCGCTCACCTGACAAAATGCTGAACAGCATAGTTTTTGTTGTTTTGCGTGGTGGCCATGTTTTTTGTCGGATTGAAATGAAATAAGCAATCATTGTAAAGGACTTTCCATACATAATTCCTAGTATAGTTTGGATGAATTATCTTCATTGGTTTCAGAGGAGTTGATGAAAATGATGTTTTTCCCATAGGAACTTATGTTAAATATAAATTCTGCACTGGCGGCCAATGTTGTTTGTTGGATCAGAACAAAATAAGCAATCTTTGTATAGGACCTTACATACATCATTCCTGTAAAGTTTGGTTGAATTTGCTTCAGTGGTTTCAGAGGAGTTGATGAAAATGACGTTTCTCCCATAGGGTCCAATGTTAAATATAAGTTCCGCACTGCTGGCCACGTTTTTTGTCTGATCAAAATATAATGAGCAATCTTTCTAAAGGACCTTCCATATGTCATTCCTGTAAAGTTTGATTAAATTTGATTCAGTGGTTTCAGAGGAGTTAATGAAAATGAGGTTTCCCCATAGAGTCCAATGTTAAATATAAGTTCTGAGCTGGCGGCCATGTTGTTTGTCAGATCTTAAAGAAATGAGCAATCTTTGTAAAGGACCTTCCATACATCATTCCTGTAAATTTTGGTTGAATTTGCTTTAGTGGTTTCAGAGGAGTTGATGAAAATGATGTTTTTTCCCATAGGGTCCAATGTTAAATAAAAGTTCCGCGCTGGCGGCCATGTTTTTTGTCAGATCAAAATATAATGAGCAATCTCCAAGGACCTTCCATATGTCATTCCTGTAAAGTTTGATTAAATTTGATTCAGTGATTTCAGGAGTTGATGAAAATGATGTTTTCCCATAGGGTCCAATGTTAAATATAAATTGGTGCTGGCAGCCATGTTGTTTGTCCGATTGGAAAGAAATGTTGTTATGGGCTTGCCATATATCATTCCTGTAAAGTTTGGTTGAATTTGCTTCAGTGGTGTAAAGTTGAGTTCCGTTTATTAGCAAGTCCTTATTTTCCGGTTTAATTTAAATAAGCTACACCCGAAAGAAGCGGGAACTGTTGTTACCTTCAAGCAGGAGATCAATCGGGCGCCCGAACGTACAGTGGCCAAAAAGACCATTACAACTGATTGGTGAGTCTTAACTGTAGCTAACACGAAGTTTTCATGGTAGCAGAACGCGGAGAAAAACATGGCAGCAAGTTTTAAGAATCCACCTTCTTACGACCCGAGGTCAATGACTTATGAAACATGGAAAAACGAAATTTCCGTATGGCAATTGGTTACCGAATTGAAAAGTGATAAACAGGCACTTGCGGTGTCACTTACACTTAAAGGAAATGCACGGGATGTGGCAATGGATATTCCGGCAGCTGATCTGGCTAAGGAAAATGGAATGGATACGTTAATTAAACAGCTAGACAAGGCATTTAAACGTGATGACAAGGACAAAGCATACGAAGCTTACAAATCTTTTGACACGTTTGTGAAAACAGAAAATATGTCAATGTCAGACTATATTGTGGAATTCGACAAGAGGTACAATAAGTCCAAAAAACATGATATGACACTTCCTGAAGCCGTGCTTGCTTTCAAACTTTTAGATAATGCTAGCCTGTCAGCAAGAGATAAACAACTAGCTTTAACAGCGTCAAATGACATAAAATACGATTCCATGAAGTCAGCATTACAACGTATTTTTGGGGAAAGAACACCTGCCAATACCGAAGTAGGTAGTGACACACCTAGTATAACAATTAAGCAAGAACCAGTTTACTACACACAACTGAAGAAAGGGGCTAAACCCAAAGAAAGGGGCACTAATCCTCTGAACAAGTTTGGAAAGAGAACGAAATGTGCTATTTGCCAGAGTGTGTTTCATTGGGCAAAAGACTGTCCAGAAAAAGGAAGTTCTGTCAACACTGTTGAAACAGAAACTGTTGAAAACTGCAATATAACACTGTTTACCAAAGAGCAACCCCCTGTGAATGAAATATTTGTACTTGAATCAGCTTGTTCAGCTATAATAGACACTGCATGTACTCGTACTGTATGTGGAGAACGTTGGTTTAAACAGTTCTTAGAAAAAACTGAGGATGTCCCTACAATGACAAGTAATAGAGCATTTAAGTTTGGTGATGGAAAAGTAGTAAATTCTTTTATGCGTGCTATTATACCAGCTCAGATAGGAAGTACAAGATGCAAAATTGAAACTGAAATAGTAAAACCTGACATTCCATTGTTACTTAGTAAGTCATCACTAAAGAAAGCTGGAACTATCCTCGACTTGAAAAATGATAAAGCAACAATGTTCAATAAACCAGTAGAATTAGAATTCACATCGAGTGGACATTATTGTGTGAACATTACGAAAACACAATCTGAATTCACATCAGTGGACAATGTACTAAATGTCACGGATGAAATGAGTCCAGTGGAGAAACGGAAGACTTTAATAAAACTC
>MJUU01064271.1:0-25279 GCA_002080025.1 Modiolus philippinarum | reverse complement strand
TTTCTTCTGCATTTGCTGTCATTTATTATTATATGTTGTATGTAGTAAGGAGAGGGCTTTATATAACGTTGTAATAACTTGTGCCCAATCCCATTGCTGTATATATTGAGCAATAAAATAAGTTTAATTCAAATTTAATTCAATGTTGTCAAAAGGATGCTGCAAATTTTCTGCAGATCGATTATTGATAAAAAGAATAAGTCAATTTGATTTAGCGATAACTTAAGCTTTAAGGAGTTAACAACCGTTCTATGCTGCTTCTCTTGAAGAAATATCTATCTAGAGTCAAATTAAGCAAACTGTGATAGTATAAGAAAGAAAGTTTTTTTTATAAGTAAACAAATAAAGTATGGAGAAAAAGTCATATGAATATGATTTTTGATTTCCTCTAGAGTTTCCTCTCTTTGTCCATGTCTTAGAACATAATATGAATCTGTAAAATGTAGGTTACAGCAATAGTGTTTGAAAGCTGAATATCTTTAAATATTTTGCAAACTATACTTCAAATTTATTCTTAAAATATTTCACAGACATCTCATTTTACATGCCCTTATAATCTAACTATTTATAATTGCGATAATCTGGAATTATGACAGAATCAAATGCATAAATTTACATTCTTAAAATGTCTGTGCTGGTGAAATGCAGCATTATTAAAAAGATGTCGATATATCATTTGATGACTAAAATCACAAAGTTTCTCATATTTTATGTTTCATTACGCGGCATTGAAATGTGAAAAAAATATCCATAAAAAACTGGTCAAATACCCCAATTGGGATATAACCGTATATCCCAATTTGGATATAATAGCCTAATTGGGATATAATAGCCCAATTGGGGTTTCCCCCAACCTGTTTATTTGTTTATAAGACGGTTCTCATGGATATAAATCCCCCACATTCAGAACTAACGCACTTATAGTGACATTGTTATGAATGTCTGAATGTCTTAACTCAGCAAATGATCAAGAAGAAAAGTTAGAGTGTAAATTCACTTTGGTGGTCAATATTCCAAAAATAATTTATGCAATTTTATGTGAAATGAAGCTTACATGCCATTTTTAAGAAAACATTAAATATTGCTTTATTTTCTAGACTTGATACCGAAAGGATACTGTACACAAATTCCTCAAATTGGCTTTGGGATCTAATGACCTAAAGATTTTACATTCATCATCAAACCCTTTCATATGTTTTTAGACCGATTTGTTCTCTTCTCCTCAGTAGTGCAACTGTGTTTTACCAGCAGACTAAGCTCCTTGAGCTAGTCGGTAGGTTAGTGGCGAGCGCTTTTTGACCCTTCTTTCTAAGTTACGTTTTGTCCCATTATTTTCTTCTGCAAGATAGTGGTGTAAGAGTTTCTAGTCTTACTGTTTTTGGTTTTATCCATATGTTTATTATACTATAGTGAAACGGGACAGATATATGGGAGGTTTGCTAATGCCGGTACCGGTCCAAATATCTTGAATGAATAGCGTTTTTTAGGTTTGTCTGTTGTTTCACTAATTTTTTTGTAGTGCACTTGGATTGTAATATTCGCAATTGTAGGTGTTGTTTTTAATTAATTGATAAATGAATCTGATGTAAGTTCTTTTTGTCTTGAAACTTAATTTCAGTGGAACAATTTTAATTCTATTTTATTTTTTAATGGGGTCCGTATTATTGTGTGTATGTGTGTCTCATTTTTTCTTTTCTGTGTCGTACTTATGCCTGTGTTTCCGGTGATGTCATTGTCTTCTATCTTCATACAAAAATCAAAGTACAGAGAACACAGAAAAATAAAGACAAAATAAAGACAATCAAACCGTTGATCCATTTGCTTAATCTTACCACGTATTTATAGGGATTTTGTCCCATGTACATTTACTCCATATCCCTTTATCAGGTTGGGGGAAACCCCAATTGGGCTATTATATCCCAATAAGGCTATTAGATTATTTGCATGAATGAATAAAATGTAACAAGGAGTACTTTCATCTTTCATCAGTGATGCACCGAGTGAAGGTCTTGCTATTTGTCAATTCGTAAATTCTTAATTTATTTGGTCATTCTAGAGGTGTTAGCGGACTAAAATGCAATATATTATTATTTTTTAGATACTGAAGTTATAGAAGCATCCTGTCAAGTCACTGGTGACAATATAGACGAGGAACTGATGTTGAAAAACCTTCAAAAACAGGACCCTACGGATAAAAATTTTGATTTCAACATACAATCAGCAGAGAAGAATTGTATTATTTTGGAACTAACTGCCCTTCAAGGCATATTCCGATCTGAAGATATTTTCCGCCAAGCTATCAAATCACTCATCACGAGGATTGTTCATGCTGGAGAACTAGACACCAGTGTACCATGTATCATAGAAATTGATCTTACTTTCAAATGTCATCTGACTCAAGGTTTGTATACCTGGTACTAACATTTTTACAAGAATGTTCATTTGACTTGATTAGTGCCATGTGTTTGTCTATATGTTGTAATCGTCCACTAGCTTAAGACACTAGTGTTTTTGTCGGACAAAAGATGACAGTGATTGTAAAAAAAAAAACCTTGCCAGCTTAATCTATGTTTGTTGACAATCCCGCAACCATGACCAATGAAGAAATGGATGTAGAGTTGCTCGATTATTAGCAAGAATTCCGCTCAAACCGGTGCTAGGGGCCGTCTTGAACTTACTATGAGGTATGAGCGAAGCTCATTGTTAAAGGCCTCATGGTGACTTCAAGATGAAGAACCACCAATAAAAGCGTTGTTTCTTTGCTTGTTTTTACCACTTCAAGATGAAGAACAACAATAATAGCGTTGTTTCTTTGCTCTTTTTTACCAAGTATTTGTATAGACTTTGCCTCATGTGCATTTACTCCATATTCTTTCATTCATCAAGTAGTTTTTAACAAATAATTAATATATCTCGCTAAAACTATTAGCTATTCAAAAGACAATATTGAATAACAAAGTACCAACAATACTGTAAATTTAATTTCTGAAGATGACATATAACCGATTCTTGTAAAGTATCCCCGACGGGTTTTTTCTTTTCGTTCAATTATTTTATGACTCATTTACGAATCATCGTGTGTCGTTAACGATTATTTTTTATGGAAAGTATAAATTCATACGAGTATTTTACCAATACCATGAATACTTTGCAAATGCTTTGCTTTGCAGTAACGAGCATTTTACATGTTAATAATCTGACAATAAAATTGAAAAAAAACATACATCCTGTTCTATCACCTTGTTTTTCTTTGAATTCGAAAATTTGTATCCTTTATAGCCGGTGAGTCATTTTTGTCTCTAAAATTTGTTCTACTTGGAGTACAAGTCATAGGACGTTTTGGTATTACATCAACTTTATTCTCTAGTAAAAGATAACCAGTTTCTCTAAATATTGAATAAAAGTATGAATGTTGATATATATTTACTACAATTAATAAAAGAAACTCCAGGCTAAATGTTGAATGATTTGTTAAACACTCGTAACTAATTACTGTTCGTAAGAATCATTAACGCTATCGTAAACTGTTTATCATCCCTGAAGACTAAAACAAATAACAGATTGGGGAAAACCTCAATTGGGCTATTATATCCCAATTATGCTATTATATCCCAATTGGGATATATAGCTATATCCCAATTAATAACATTTTGGGGGTTTAATGCTGCATCATGATACATAGAAATTATAAATATATAGGGTTACAGCTTTCAGAGGATATACTTCTGTTGTCAAAAGGATGCTGCAAATTTTCTGCAGATCGATTTAAGATAAAAAGAATTAGTTACTTTGATAGCTTAAGCTTTAAGGAGTTAACAACCGTTCTATGCTGCTTCTCTCAAAGAATTCTCTATCTACAGTCAAATTAAGCAAACTGTGATAGTTTAAATAAGAAAGTCTTTTATAAGTAAATAAATGAAGTATGGAGGAAAATTCATATGAATATGAATTTTGTTTTTCTATAGAGTTTTCTCTCTTTGTCCATGTCTTAGAAAATACTATGAATGTGCAAAATGTAGGTTATAGCAATGGTGTTTGAAACCTCAATATCTTTACATATTTTACAAACTAAACTTCAAATTTATTCTTAAAATATTTCACAGACTTCTCGTTTCCCCTGCCTTGATAATCTAACTATTCATAATTACGATAATCTGGAATTATGACAGAATCAAATGCATACCTCCACATTCAGAAAACGTCTGTGCTGGTAAAATGCAGCATTATTAAAAAGATGTCGATATGTCATTTGATTACTAAAATCACAAAGTTTCTCATATTTCACGTTTCATTACGCGGCATTGGAATGTGAACAAATGATTCATAAAAAACTGGTCAAATACCCCAATTGGGATATAATAGCCTAATTGGGATATAATAGCCCAATTGGGGTTTCCCCCAACCTGAATAATATTATACGCTTAGGGATTCTTGACAAAACTCGTATGTATTCGTTCGTTTGTTTGTTGGTTTTCTGCTTCAATGCGATGTATTATTAACTGTTACAGTAAATGCATCGCGTAAAATCTGAGTAAATTTAAAGGAAGTTTTTCATCTTCGTACATGTACTGACATGTCAATAATGTTATGGTGACAGCCATGGAATTTCTTGACGGGTGAAATTAACATAGGTTGAACAAATCCCTGACTAAACAGCTTTTGGGACAGTGTTTTTGCTCTGTACAAACTACACACTCGACAGTAACGAATCAATTGTGAAGGCTGGAGAGGTAGGTATATTGCTGCTAAAAAGGGAAAGATCACAATTGGGAAATTAAAATCATCAAGCTTGTCATAAAGCTTAGATTTCAAACGTCCATCTTTCTCAATATACAACAAAAGATCTAGTTACGAAGCTGAAGTATGTGTATCAGTTGTTTCTTTAATTTCAAGCTTATTGGGATAGATCTGATGTAAATATTCCTTAAATTTAGCATTATTAAGAGAAAGTACATCGTCTATATAGCGGAAGCTGAAATTAAAGGCCTTGGCTTATTGTTTTGTTTTCTCTGTGTAAGCCCTTGTAAAAAATTGGCCTCGTATGAGTAAAGGAAAAGGTCAGCTAAATGTGGCGCACAGTTAGTTGCCAAAGGAATTCCTATTGTCTGTTGGAAAACATGACCTCCGAATTCGACAAAAATATTGTAGATCAAAAATTCTAACATTTTGATTACGTCAGTCTCAGTGTACTTCTTATTTGAATCAATGTGGTTCTTTACAAAATATGTCTTGTCCTTCCCTACTACTAAGAAGGTGCATCTACGTTCTGTATTTTAATGCAGAAACATTGATGTATTAAATCTGCAATTACTGTTTTCAATTTATCTTGTGGCAGGGTTGTATAAAATGACTAAATACCGAAGTTACTGTTAATTTAAATTCTGCATATCCGCATTTCGACAACTTATAAAGAGTAGAAAAGTTTGAATGCTATGGCAGTTGGTAAGACTGGTTGAGGATAACTGTTCATTGAGATCTTTAGAATTTTTTTAGAATCCACATTTGATTCACGCCGCTCGTGGAGTAAGCTTTATCACAGTATTTTTAGGCCATCTCTGCACGACTGCTGTTAACAAAGTATTGAGGAGCTGTGAAAGCAATGAATCTCTGTTTGTATGGATTCTTATGAAGTTTTGGTACCCAGTATATGTAAGGGAGTTGATCGTTTTTATCATCGGCTTTTATGCCAATTGATGCTAAAAGCTCCTCTCTCGATATTGTAGTAGGGTTATAAGTAGGGTTTCCAGATGAACTGTCGATGCCCATATCCTTCACAAGACATTTGAGATAGTGTTTCTTACACACGAACAGTATGTTACAAGAAGCTTTGTCTGCAGGGACATTGACATAATTTTCATGGAGGTTGGTCTAAGTTTTACGACGAGGGGATCTTCAAATATACTGAGATTTCTGGATTTCGGAGACAAATAATGTCTCCAAATATATTCAGCTGACCTTCATGTATATTTGTAACACACCACCGAGTAAACACAGCACATGATTATATAAATCAAAGTCTAGAGACAAGGCAAATAGCGAGAACATCAAAAGATTGAAGACCATTGACCCAGCACACCCACAAAACACACGAGCACAATAAAAACAACACCCAAAACCACATCAAAACTTAGAAGTGTGAACTGTCTAAAACAGAGTCACATCAGGTGCTCCAGAATGGTAAGAATGTCCTGTTCTGTATACAGCACCATCACAATGTCAGTAAATCAATTCAGGGTAAAGTCGAAATCGGCAAAGTCAAATCCAGAAAATATGGTGATGGTCATAGAATGTAACAAAGGTATAACATATATTCGTTTAAGCTGACGATTCGGTTCTGACTTATTCATATATAAACCAATCAACTGCTGAGATATTCGAAGGTAGTATATATTAAAATTATGAAAACACAGAGTTTTGATTGAATGAATTAGATAGCATGTGAAAACCCTTAAGCCTCTTCAATAGGTATATATTTGTCAAAAAATCTGGCAATCAAAATTGGGAATTTGGATACGTAAATTTGGAGATACGATATATATATCTAAGACTTAAAATGCTGGGTCATTGCTTTTAACGGTGTATGCTACTGCGTATACCTGTTACTTTGAAACATCATATTGCCGCATAGATCAAACTTCAGTTAAAAGGTTACTCCATATCCTTTTATTCAGCATTTATTAATTACGTGTACAGCGCAACAAAATTTACTGTTTAGTTTTAATTAAGAAAAAATTCTGCACATTTTAATGGCTGCCTTAGTATGGAAAAAAACATTTAAAATTTTTTGACAATAACTACTTGTACTTCGTGCCAATTCAAGTCTAAAGAAGGCATCAGCTTCTTTTCGAAAACTCTTTTATATATCCTAGAATGGAGCAAAAAATAAAAAATCCTGTGAAAAATGGGAAAATGTGACAAAATTATATGTTCGACTCCAGCAGACAAAGAGACGAAATATGTGTTTTATCATTAGGTGTGGATTGTTAGAAATACATAACTTTTATTTGCATGATTATTATTGCAGGAGAACTCGAAATCATATCATCGTTAAATGCATTGCATGTCAGTGCAGATGTGGAACGACAGAGACCAGTTCAAAATGGTTCGTAACTAAGCTACTTTTAAAACAAGGCTACCATTATTAATTATACATGTAAAAATGCACGTACGGAAACAACAGTAAAGATAATTCAAAATACCTTGGATTGAATTTTTATCTAAAATCTTTTTATGACACTTGTTGAAGACAACATGACCTTAACGACGTTACAAAACAGGGATGCTGAACATCTCATATATTTTGAAGTTAACAGAGGGTATCTTTGTATAATAATGTTTTGTCTCAGAGGCGATTATTTGTGACTTTCAAAATTTAGCACTGTGAATTTCAGTTTCAGATAAAATCCGGTTAAAATTTCGAACAACGCTTTTATTCTTACTCTTCATCCTGAGGTCAAAAACTAAGATGCCTTCAACAATGAGCTGATCTGTTATTCGCAAATAAGTATAAACAACAAAATACCGAAGTTACTATTAATTTAGATTCTTCATTTGCGCATTTCGACAACTTATATCTCTTCATATATGTTTTGTCCATAGTAGGTATACTACTGCCCAATCTAACCTTAGAAGAATATTCCAGACTTTTTTCTAATTTTTACATATTTTACCAATATTTAACCAAATCTTGTAAAACAGGAAAAGGGGATTTCATACACAACCCTTCATCTGACTTTGTTTGCCAATTGTGTATCGTAATATATTACTTTGATTGCTGAAAAATATCCATCATGATCAGGAGAATTTTTTTTATTGTTGATGTGATCTGTAAAATAAAGTGTGCAAATATTTTAAGGAGATAGGGTAACTTAGTCGTATTAATCCACCACTTTAATCCAATATTTGTTCATTTAGGTTTAATAGATTTCAAAGCAAAACAAAATAATTATGAAAAGTGAAAAATGTTCCAAAGTTTTTGAAATCTTTGTTCTTATCCGTTTTCCATCTTCCATTAAAAGAACTAAAATGCAGGAACTGAAATCTGCATGAAAAGGAATACAGAGACTATCCAAAGGGCATAATTTGATAAAGGAATTTCAAATAGATATGACTAGCAATTTTAATCCGTTTGTCTTATTTCACATTGATCTCTAACTGTTTTCTATGCGTTCAAAATACCTTCCTGTAACATTCTGTGCAATACAAGTTTACGCCAAATGACATGTATGTGTTAAGGCGGATATTCACAGTTTATTTCAAATTGTTTGCAATAACTTTTCTCATTAAGATGACTATCATTGACCGTTCACTCTTATAAACACTGGTGAGATCTACCCCTAAGCAATTGATAAAGCTACCAAAAAATTGTATTATTAAATCAGAGATTTGTTTTCAAAGGAAATCCAAATAATCCCCTAAACATAAAACATTTTTGCCACATAAAAAGTAATACAATTTCCATGATGAACTATATCTGTGGAAATAATTAAGCACCCAACAGGGATTCTTTGTCTGTTAGTCCCCGAGGTTATTGTATTCACCAACCAAGTAGTCAGTACTCCGGTGCTGACCCGAAACCGATTTTATTGAAATTTGCAATATTTAAATTTTACAATTTTCTTGTTTAAAACTAAGGAGTATCTCCCTCATGCATAGCTTTGTCTTTACCTGAATTTTGGCTTTTCTATTTAGATCATTTTGGCTACTGTAAACAGGGAAATTCTCGCCGCAGTTTTATTTTCGCGATTTTCGCGTTTGGAATGGAAGCGCGAAAATAAAGCGGCGCGAATATATTTGCCTGTTATTTAAGTCAATGGTCAACAATTTGGCAGCGCGAATTCAAAACTTTGCGAACTAAAATCCTGTCAATTTACCGCGAAATAAAGACGGAGCGAAAATTTCCCGGTTTACAGTATTTGTTCTCTATCAGCATTTACACCTTTTTCGGTTCATGGACCCCTAATTTTTTTGTTTGATCTGCACTGATGAGACATAAGTTGTCGAAATGTGCATATGAAGAAAATAAATTAACAGTAACTTTGGTATTTTATAATTTATTACCACTGGACCGATACCTCTGCTTGTGGACTATTGATCCCCTAGAATATTCACCAACCCAGTAGTAATAAATGTTATTCGTCAATCTTCACAGGGGATGGCGACATGTCATTTGATTACTTGAGTTATGCAGTTTCTGGTGTTTTATGTTTCATAATGCATCATTAGAATATGAAAAAAATCATCTATTTAAAATATCAAACATAACCATATATCTCAATTTGGGTAAAGTATCTTAAATGGGTTACCCCCAACCTGTTTATGCAGCAGGATATATAAATTTAATTAACTTTACTAAGCGCTTGAATATGAGTGTATTTTTAGATCAGAAATTGTTAAAAACAATTCATTGTACATCCACATTAATTTTGCATTGGAAACATATATTGGAAAGAAATATAAATGTATTAGTACGACATATGTTCTAAATTGTATTTTGATTGTTAATTAAATATATTATTACTTAGATATTTTTCAAGCTATTCCATTTGCCAGGGCATAATTACATGACATGAAACGGCATGACATGAAACGGCATATCAAAAACGGCTGATTGCATGGATGATATTGCTCGGTTACTAAAAATAGCTCAAAATGAATTCTGATTCCTGCATAGAAATGGCATATCTAAAACGGCTGATTGCAAGGGTGATATTGCAAAGTTACTAAAAATAAATCAGAATGTTCTTGTTCCTATCACCTAAAAAGGTCATTTAGGGTTTCCATTGTTGTATTATAACTAGTACAAATTTAATATTTGATAGGAGAAATTGATTATGGCATATTAAAGAGAAATGAACATTTCCATTTTTTTACATATATGACTATTTGACAGCCAAGTCGGTTAGAAATATACTCAACTAGAAATTCTTTGTTTGCTTCATCTTCTTGTTTGTATCTACTTCAGATAAGCAGGCCAAAATAAATGTGCATAAATCACAACTTTTGAAATGTAGGAAATGTATGAAAGGACACATTCAATTACTTATTAAACAAATTGCAAAATTAGGATAGTAAGATGAAATATGTGAAATAAATGGGACAACAGGAAACACCTACAATGGCTGAAAATTATAATAACATGCAACAATCTGCTAGGGAACTACACAGACAAAACACAAATTAGACAAACGATAAATGTAAACAACGATAGGAACTCGGGACAGCCGGACTTGGTACCGGCACTAGCAAAAGCCAGCGGTATGATTAAACCGGTATATGGGTACCCAAACCTCCCCTTTATCTGTCTCGTTTCCCTATAGTTTAGTAAACATACGAATAAAACCAAATACAGGTAGACTACTAACTCCATGACCACAATCTTGAAAGGAGAGAATATGACAATACGTAATTTTGAAAGATTGGTCAAGGAGTGCTCGCCACTAATCTGCCGGCTAGCTAAAGGAGCCTAGTCTGTTGGAAAAACACTGTCGCACTACGGAAGAAAATCAAACTCAAAACTTTCCGCAGGATTTTGTCAAGAATCATTATATATTTCAGTAGAAATCGGCAGTATCAGTGAGAGGCCAGTATGTATGTAAAATTTTCAGGTCACTAGATCTCAAAGCTAATCTTGTCAATATCCCCTATTACGTAAAGAATGTAAGTCAAGTCCCAGCTTTTCTGGATTTTAATCAGTCTCTGGCATTTTTTAACAACATTACCGTAAAAACGAGGATTAGAAATGCCCTTAGCAATAAGCTGTTTGCGAGTAACGCCATATTTAGATATTAAATATTCATATCTGTTATAAAACTTTTTTAAGGTATTCAACAACTTATGAAATCTGTAACCCTGTTGTAAAAGTGTGTTCATTACCAATGTAAAGGTTAAAGTTTTTTCAATTAATATGCATCAATTCAATTAATAATATAATAATTGTAGCCTTTGTACTAGATCAATTTGATGTTATATCGACCAAGAAATGCATATTGACCTTCAGTGACGGTTGATATGCATCTCTAAGATCGATAAAACGTCATATTGACCTCTGCAAAAGTTATAATTGTATAGTATATCAAAGTGAAATGTTATGAATTTATTTAAGTAACTATTTTCACTTTATACATGTATCAACAATAAATTCTATGGATTTAAAATGGCTTGCTTCCACATCAATCAAATGCCGATTACGATTGTGGTGTGATCTTGTGCAGAAAATTTGACCCATAGCTGACAGTATTGTTTGACATGTGCATTATTATCGTTGATACATGTGAGGGAAGACCAAAGCAGTAACACAAGATTAATTGCGACAAAATAGATTGTTTCCATTTTCCCCGCCGACCATATACAAGACTCTCACAATCACTATTATACGGCTTTTATCCCTAATACTAACTTCAAAAATATTACAATGATAAAAGTTGTAAAATTTAGGATTTTTTTCTTAAAATTTCACCGTAAGATATAAAAACGATGTCCTTATAATTCTAATGGCTTCGAGAAGAAAGTAAAAACAAAATTTCTGATTAAAATTTGCAAAAAAGCCATAATTTAATTTATTAAATTTCTAAATCCATTTGGAAAGTAATCGTTTTTTTTTAACTAACTACTTTCCAATGTAACTGAGAGTAACATTGAGATCAGCCTGACTGAATAAATAGAGAATTGATCTGATATGATGTATTCTGGTATTTTTAGTGTTTTGTTTTTGTTGCAGAAAAGCTGCTTTTACGACGTGAATTGTGTGATCCATGTCATGAACAAAACAAGGACATTTCTAGAGATATGTGGTGTCCTGATTGCAATAAAATACTTTGTCCCAATTGCATATCACATCACCAAACACAAAATGAAACAACAGGTCATAGTTTGGTCGACGTTAACATCAAAGCTGAACTCCAAGAAGAATTATCAAAACAACAGTATTGCCCCATACATTCTAAACTTCACGTTGAGTATTATTGCCCTGGTCATGATACAATCTGTTGTAGCGCATGCCTGGCTGATACACACATATCATGTGATGACGTTATTAATTTAGATATTGCCTGTAAACATGCTGACAAATCGCTTTTCAAAGAGTTTCTGGTAGAAATAAAGAACATTGATAAAACGCTAAACGACATACGTCATGAAATAAATATAAATACGAAGGATATAAAATTTGAAAATTCCAAAATTGAAATCGAAATTGATCGGGCAAATACGACAGCAGTTAATGAGATTAATTTATACAAGAAAAAAGTGTTGTCAGAGTTACAATGCGGGCAGAGAGAAGTCCATAGACATCAAAAAGAAATGAAAGACAGGTGCAAAAACATCACCGAAGCTTTAGAAACTCATTCTAAGGTTATACAATTCGTGGAAAGCATGGTACTGCAAAGCAAGCATTTCTCTTGACACACAACCTATATCCCACTCTTGAAAACCTAGATAAATCTGTCTCGGCCCTTGTTAAAAGCGTCGTTATCACTTCGTTCCAATTTGATCAGACAGAAGCAATACTCCCGAAACTAGGTAGTTTTACTAAATTAGAAAAACCAAGTAACGTGTCACATACACCAATCAAAGAAAAACACGCACAGTGTATTATACCAAGCATGCAAAAACCTTTGACAACATTGAAACTTACGTCAACATTTAGAACGTTAGGAACCGCTAATATTCTAGGAATGATTGTTACCGAGGATAACAATCTCATGCTATGCAACTTCACCGGGAAAAATGAGGTTGTAGTTTACAATGATAACGGTCAGTATGTAGGTGCTATAACCACAATACGCGAACCATTCGACATTGCATCGATACCTGGTAGTGATCAGTACGTGGTCACTCTCCCAATTATAAGTTCTATACAATATATCAACAATGATTTAAAACCAGGCAGGTGTATCAAACTTCCGACAGAACTATTTACATTTGGCATAGCAGCCGATAAAGAAAACATATATGTCGGTGAATGGGATAAAATATTTATTTTAAAGCACGACGGAAAAATAGTCAAGTATTTAATGAAGTATGGGTTAGGTTTTGTTTACTATCTTGTTACAAGTAACGACAATTTATATGCAAGTACCAAGGACAAGGTTTTCTGTCTTGGACAAAATGGAATAAACCGCAATACTGATGTCTCTGGTAGTGGAACGATTCGTAAAATAATCACAGATCGTCAGGGATACATTTATGTTGGTAAAGAGACTTCGGGAAAGTACACAAACTTAACAGGGATTTGAAACAAGCCATGACAATCGGTGATGAAAGTGTAACAGGAATTGGAGCCTGCACAAAATTATTCGTAGCAAGTAAAAGAGGAGATACAATCGCAATGTTCAGTTGTAAATGAAACACAATCAGTTTTTTTAAACTTTATTTGACTTCATAATAAAATATGCAATACAAATGTACATACACATGCATATGCTTGAATTGATTTAAATTGATGGACAATTTCACTGGTCATATTTTTACCGAAATCTATAACGTGTGGTAGAGCATGAAAGGTGAAATCGTTAATAATTAGAAAGTATAAATTGGTTGTGTTTATAAAATGAAACATAATACCAAAACTAAGTGTAAAAGGTCAAAGAATTGAACTTAGCGCCTAAAATTGTCTTTGACGTTTTCAATTCAAATTTTACAAGTAAGAACTGTGTTCGCAGAGCGAAACACAAAAGTCTCCCAAACGAACGTCCATATCCAGCTAGCCTCCTGTGAAATTTCATACAATACTGCGTACTTGTGTTTCAAACTTTTTTTGCTGTTTCCATGGCATCGGTTGCCATTTTGAAAATTTAAGGACCAAAAATGGATTCTATTCATATTAAGCAATCTTACTGTTGATTTTCTTCCAATTATGAGCACTTTGAATTTGCCCGCCTTTTTGTGGTTTCATGGTAACAGTCGCTTTTTGAAAATTTTAAGTTTAAAATCAATTTTATGCATGCTAGGCAATCTTACTGGCAATTTTCATCCAATTCTGAGCACTTTGAATTTTCCCGCGTTTTTTTGCGTTTCCATGGCAACGGTCGCCATTTTGAAAATTTCAAGACCAAAAATCAATTCTCTGCATGCTAGGCAACCTTCCTGTAAATTTTCATCCAATTCTGAGCTCTTTGAATTTTCCCGCCTTTTTTTCTGTTTCCATGGCAACGGTCGCCACTTTGGACATTTTGAGACTGGATGGCACAAGTTCTGATTATCCTATATCATCATGTAAAGTTTCATTAAGTTCCAGTCATTGATGTCCGAGATATTTGGCGGACAAGAATTTTAGGCAGAAGGACAAGAAGAATAATAACGAAGAACTAGATTTGCAATTTCAAGCAATAGCTGATGTCGCCACTGCAGCCAATTTGATGCTTCCATCTTGTTCGCAGCGTCAAAATCTCTCTAGAAATCAATTTTCATTGAAATCGGACAACTTGAAATTTTTTACGTATTTTGGCGGTAATTTGGAAAAAAATTTTGTGGCTTGCCCTTCTTCTAATGGTGATTCAACATTTTGCCAAATATGAATAAATTCTATCCATGCAGGTTTGAGATTTGATGATTTTTATGGAAATCGGACATATTCAAAACACTGACGTAACATGGCAGCCATTTTGAAAATTTGTTTTGGTGCAGGTACACTTTCCTAAGGTGATTCAACTTTGTACCAAATATGAATGAAATCTGTCCAGGCATCTCTGAGAACTAAGCCGGACAAAAATAGGTGGAAGAAAGAAAGAAAGCGTAATAATAATAAAAATTTATAATTGTATCAGGATGCTGATACAAAAGTATCCCAAACGAACTCCCAAATCAGAAATCAGGGCTACAAATCACTTCCAAACAATCTACGAAACCTTTCTGCTGAGTTTTATTCAATTCTGGGCATTTTGAATTCCTGCCTTTTTTCGTTCTCCATGGCAACGGTTGCCATTTTGAAGTCTTGAAGACTAGAACCCTATTCCCATGTCCTAAGCAACCTTTCTGTAAAGTATCATCCAATTCGGAGCACTTTCATTTTCCCGCCTTTTTTGCAATTTCCATGGCAACCGGTGCCTAGTTGAAGTCTTGGAGACCAGAAACCAATTCCTCAACTCCTAAACAACCTTCTGTAAAGTTTCATCCAATTCTGAGCACTTGCATTTTCCCGCCTTTTTTGCCGTTTTCATGGAAACCGGTGCCATTTTGAAAATTCCAGGATCTGTTTGCACCTTTTGGGATAGGGATCCATCTTCCTGTGAAGTTTGGTGAAGATCGGACCATTAGTTTCCGAGAAAATGGTCGGACAAATTTTCAGGCGGAAAGACAAGAAGAACGAGAAAAATAAAAATTTATAACTGTATCAGTATGCTGATACAAAAGTCTCCCAAACGACTCCCAAATCAGAAATCCGGTCTAAAAATTACTTCCACGCATCGTAAGCAACCTGTCTGTAGAGTTTAATTCAATTCTGAACACTTTCAATTTTCCCGACCTCTTCTGTTTCCATGGCAACCATTGCCATTTTTAAGTCTTGGAGACCAGAAACCAATTCCTCATGTCTTAAACAACCATCCTATAAATTTTCATCCAATTCTGAGCATTTTGATTTTCCCGCCTTTTTGGCCGTTTCCATGGCAACGGGTGCCATTTTGAAGTCTTGGACACCGGAAACCTATTCTTCATGTCCTAAGCAACCATCCTGTAAATTTTCATCCAATTCGGAGCACTTTGATTTTCCCGCCTTTTTTGCCATTTCCATGACAACCGGTGTCATTTGGAAAATTCTAAGACCCCATTGCATCTTTTGGATAAGGGTCTATCATCATGTGAAGTCTTTGAGAAAATGGTCGGACAAATTTTTTGCGGAAAGAGAAGAAGAAGAACAAGAAAAAAAATAACAATAAGTCTCCCCAAACTTCGTTTGGGAGACTTAATAATAAAAATAAGAATTGAATAAAAACAATAAGTCTTTCGTTTGGGAGACTTAATAATAACAAGTGATAATGTGTTTGCAAGCAAACACAGAAGTCGCCCAACCAGAAATAGTTCTTTAATGTTCTTTGAAAAGACAATGAGTCCTCGATTTAAGAAAAAGGGACTAAAACTCATCGAAATTCTGTCTACCATTGATATCAGTATTTTTGATGAACTTGTACACACTTTATGATTGCATCAGAAAAATCATTTCTATTTATACATGTATATTATGAAGTAAGGCATTTCCTGTATGGTGTGTAATAATGTCAAAATGTAAATCACATTGTAATACAAACAAGTTTCTTTGCATTTTGATCACCCATTTTTGAAATATCTAGTACGTCAATTGTTCGAAATACAATTCAAAGGTCTTTCCCGGAAGTTGCGTTATAATATTATCATCATTGCTCAACAATTACAGCTTTATGCGTCCGTTTATTGATACTTTTAAGTGAAATAAAGTTCTTGGCTATGACCTTGGAGTTTGACCTTGACTTCATTTTGAAGGTCACATCTTCCTTTAAATATTTTGTATTGAATGTCTCTTTGTATCTTCAATGGTATTTAAGCTATTAGCAAAAAACCCGAAATCAGACACCAAAAATAAGTTTTTGTCCATAGGCCCGAAACGATTGGTCCAATAATTTTGGACTCAATGTAACAAATGTAGATCTTAACGAAATACACATTTTTGCCATTACATGTTTTTAGCTATCTATTATAGTTTATGAGTTAATCTAATGACAAGATCTAGGGTCAAAGTTCAAAGTGACCAATGACCTTTGACCTTGGCATGTTTAAATGCAACACATATCACCGAAGTTGAATGGAAAAGGTTTCAGGTGTTTTCAAGAAAAACCTACTTAAAAGATGTGACGAAACTTTCAAGGGGCATAACTCCTGAACGGTTGACCATAGAATTTCGGTCCAAATATAACAAATGTCCGCCATGACCTAACTAACATTTTTGTCATTACATTTTATTAGCTATCTTTTACAGTTTCCGAGTTAATCTAATAATAAGATTTTGGGTCAAAGTTCAAAGTGGCCAATGATGGTGGTCATTTGGAAAATTTCAACACCCAAGTGCACATCTTTGGGTGGTGATCTACCTTCCTGTGAAGTTTGATTGTGATTGGACAAATGGTCTCTGAGAATTTGGTTGGACAAGATGATTTTTTGAGGCGGAAAAATAATAATAACTAGTGTTCCTATGTTTGGATACAAACATAAAAGTCTCCCAAACCTCCCATGGACACAGGAGGTGGCTTTTTTATTTGAGTTCAGCACAATCTTGACAACCCATCTGTGAAATTTCATCCAATTTTGAGCATTTCTAATTTTCCTGCGTTTTCTCTGTAACCATGGCAACAGCGGCCCTTTTGAATTTTTTTGGCCCAAAAATGTGTTCTTCTATTTGTATACATCCTTCCTGTGTAGTTTCGTTCAATTTGGAGCACTTTCAATTTTCCCCCCTTTTCTCTGTTTCCATGGCAACGGCAGCCATTTTGAATTTTTTGGGCCCAAAAATGTGTTCTACTATTTGTATACATCCTTCCTGTGAAGTTTCGTTCAATTTGGAGCACTTTTAATTTTCCCGCCTTTTTTCCCTTTCCATGGCAACGGCAGCCATTTTGAAAATTTCAAGACCCAAGTGAACCCCGCGACTTGGGTATCTATCATCCTGTGAAGTTTCATAAAGATCAGACCAATATTCTCCGAGAAAACTTCCGGACAAGTTCAGTGGCGAAGAAGTCGGAATAATAATAATAATAATAATAATAATAAACGGTAGTAAAACAATAAGTCTCCCCAAACTCCGTTTGGGAGACTTAACTAGTGTTCCTATGTTTGGATACAAACATAAAAGTCTCCCAAACCTCCCATGGACACAGGAGATGGCTTTTCCTTTGAGTTCAGCAAAATCTTGACAACCCATCTGTGAAATTTCATCCAACTTGGAGCACTTTTAATTTTCCCGCCTTTTTTCCATTTTCATGGGAACGGCGGCCATTTTGAAATTTTTTGGCCCAAAAATGTGTTCTACTATTTGTATGCATCCTTTCTGTAAAGAAGAGCGAAGAATATTAATAATAATAACTAGTATTAATTGTGTTCGGATGCAAACACAAGAAGTCTCCCAAACAAACTCCAATATCAGAATTCAAAGGATTTAGATGAGATTCACAGATTTAAAACAACCTTCCCGTCAAATTTCATTTAAATCTGAGACTTTTGGATTTTCCCGCCTTTTAACCGTTTCCATGGCAACGGTCACCAATTTGAAGTCTTGGAGACAAGAATCCAATTCTACACATGTTAGGCAACCTTCCTGTAAAATATCATCCAAATCTGAGCACTTTGATTTTCCCGCCTTTTTTACCATTTCCATGGCACCGGTCGGTATTTTGAAGTCTTGGACACCGGAACCCAATTTTACACATGTTAGACAACCTTCCTATAAAATTTCATTCAATTCTGAGCATTTTTTTTCTTGCTTTTTTGGGGTGTTTTCATGGTAACTGGTGCCATTTTCAAAATTCCAAGACTGGAAAGCACATCTTGGGATAAGGTTCTATCATCATGTGAAGTTTGGTCAAGATTGGATCACTAGTGTCCGAGAAATTTGGTAGACAAAGTCGCGGCGGAAAACGGAAGAAGAACAAGTAATAACTGTGTTCGCAAGCGAGACACAAAAGTCGACCAAACCTCCCATTAATTAGTATCCTTGCAAATCTTCAACCTCAAAATATGTTCTACCCTTCCTGCACAACCTTCCTATAAGATTTCATGCAATTTGGAGCACTTTTAATTTTCCAGCCTTTTTTCGGTTTCCATGGCAACGGCGGCCATTTTGAAAATTCCAAGACAGAAATGCACATCTTGGGATGGGGTTCCATCTTCCTATGAAGTTTGGTTAAGATTGGACCATCGGTCTTCGAGAAATCAGGTGGACAAGTTCACTGACGGAAGAAAAAGAGGAAGAATGATAATAATAAGAAACGGAGCAAAAACAATAAGTCGCCAAACTACGTTCGGGCGACTTAATAATAATAACGAGTGATGATATGTTTGCATGCAAACACAAGTCACCCAAACCAGATTCCATTCCCAATTGCTGTGTTGTATATTTATCACCAATGATTGTAATAATGTGTTCTCAAATATTTGTTTCTATTCCTTGTGTAAGAACTAGTGTCATAAACTCATCATCTTTTCGTCTATCAGTGTAAGTAGTACTTTGATTACCAGGTTACCCCTTCATTAGTATATGTACTGGATTGCATCAGAAAGGAACTTGCGTCATAATGGTTTCATTATTGATTCATTGATGAAACCAACATTCAAAGCTTAATATGTACATTTATTGATACTTTAACGTGAAATAAAGCATAAGGGCTGTGACCTTGACCTTTGACCTTGACCCCATTTGAAGGTCCAGACTTCCTGAACATTTTGTATCTTCAATGGTATTTGAGCTATAAGCAAAAAATGCAAAATTCGGACATCAAAATCGGTTTTCGGTCCATAAAACGAAAACGGTTGGTCCGAAAATTTTGGACCCTATGTAACAAATATAGACCTTAAAAAGACACACATTTTTGCCATTACATTTTATCAGCTATCTGTTATGGTTTATGAGTTATTACAAAAACAAGGTCAAGGGTCAAAGTTCAAAGTGACCAATGACCTTTGACCTTGGTATTTTTAAATGTAACACATATCACCTAAGCTGAATGGAAAAGATTTCAGGTTTCTATCTCTTACCGTTTTCGAGAAAAAAAACATGCTAAAAGAGGTGACGAAACTTTCAAGGGGCATAACTCTTGAACGTTGCGTCATAGAATTTTGGTCTAAATGTAACAAAGGTCCGTCATGACCTAATAAACATTTTTGCCATAACAATTAATCAGCTATCATTTACACTTTTCGAGATATTCCAATCACAAGACTTGAGGTCAAAGTTCAAAGTGACCAATGACCGTGGTCACTTTCGAAATTCAAAGACCTTCTTGCACATCTTGGGGTGGTTGTCTACATTGGAGCCATGTTTCATTAAGGTTGGAATACCAATCTCTGAGATAATGTTTGGACAAACTTTGAAAAATCCATTGAGGAATAATAATAATAATAAGAAACAGAGTAAAAACAATAAGTCACCAAACTTCGTTTGGGTGACTTAATAACTAGATTTGCAATTGCAAGCAATAGCTGATGTTGCCCCTGGCATCTAATTCGATGATTCCATCTTGTTCGCAGCATCAAAATCTACCTAGAAATCAATTTTTGTTGAAATCCGACAAAGTTGAAATTTTGACGTATTTTGGCGGCCATCTTGGAAATGGCGGCCATTTTGAAAAAAAAATATTAAAACGCACATCCTCATATGGTGATCCAACTTTATGTCAAGTTTCATGAACTTCTGATCATGCATCGCTGAGTAATTGACCGGACAAACTTTGGCTGGAATAATAATAATAATGATAATAATAACAAGTGATAACACAAAAGTCTCCCAAACGAACTCCCATATCAGACTTCAAGGAATTACGAGACTCCTTCAAGAAAAAAAATTTGGGCAAGGATTCCCCTTATAACCTATGTAATACATAACTCAAAATTACTCCTTTTATGTCAGAAAACCTGATTTTCCAAAAAAATATGTTTCTGGTTTTGTTTCAATTGCAACAAACTGCTCTTTTACATCCAATTTCAGACCCTTTCCAAAAAAAATTTGGGCAGGGGTCCCCCTTATAAGCTATGTAATACATATTTCTAAAAATACCTTATTTTTTATCAGAAAACTCAATTTTTCAACAAAAAATATGCTCCTGGTTTTGTTTCCATGGTAACCAAGTGTTCTTTTGTCCATTGCAGCCAATTTCAGACCCTTTCCCCAAAAAAATTTGGGCAGGGGTTCCCCTTATAATCTAAGTAATACATATTGCTGTAATTAAAATACTTTATCAACAGAAACTACTATTTTCCCAAAATTTCAATTTTTTGGTATGGTTTCCATAGCAACGGTAGTGATTTTGAAATCTCCAATGCTGTGGAACCCTACCTTACATGACCCTCAACTTTCCCACGAAGTTTCATGGAGCTAGTGTTTCCAATTTTTGAGAAACAGTGAAAAAGATAATGAAAATCATTCAAAATTTCATTTTCCCATAGGGTTACTATAGGACTACCCCACCCCTTTTAATACCCCAAAATAACCCTTAATGGTCCCCCCTTCAAAATTTTTTTAATGATTGCACATCTAGATACATAGGGCTAATATGCTACCAAGTTTGAAACGTGTAGGTCAAATGGTCTCTGAGATCTGCTTCGGACAACTTTATCCGGACGAGAAGAAAGAAAGATGGAAGAATAATAATAATAAGAAACGGAGTAAAAACAATAAGTCTCCACAAACTTCGTTTGGGAGACTTAATGATAATAATAATAACTAGTATTAATTGTGTTTGGATGCAAACACAAGAAGTCTCTCAAACGAACTCCCATATCAGAATTCAAAGGCTTTTGATAAGATCCATAGATTTTAAACAACCTTCCTTTCAAATTTCATTCAATTATGAGCACTTTGAATTTTCCCGCCTTTTTTCTGTGTCCATTGCAATGGTCGCCATTCTGAAGTCTTGGAGACTTGAGCCCAATTCTACACATGTAAGGCAACCTTCCTGTAAAATTTCAGCAAATTCTGGGCACTTTGATTTTCCCACCTTTTTAGCTTTTCCATGGCAACGGTCGCCATTTTGAAGTCTTGGAGGCCGAAACTCAGTTCTACATGTGTTAGGCAATTTTCCTGTAAAATTTCATTCAAATTCTGAGCACTTTGATTTTCCCGCCTTTTTCACCATTTCCATGGCATCGGGTGCCATTTTGAAGTCTTGGAGACCAGAAACCCATTCTACACATGTTAGACAACCTTCCTATAAAATTTCATTCAATTCCGAGCACTTTTGATTTTCCCGCCTTTTTTACCATTTCCATGGAATCGGTTGCCATTTTGAAGTCTTGGAGACCAGAAACCCATTCTACACATGTCAGACAACCTTCCTATAAAATTTCATCAAATTCCGAGCACTTTGATTTTCCCGCCTTTTTTACCATTTCCATGGAATCGGTTGCCATTTTGAAGTCTTGGAGACCAGAAACCCAATTCTACACATGTTAAACAACCTTCCTATAAAATTCCATAAAATTCTGAGCACTTTGATTTTCCCGCCGTTTTTTGCTGTTTTCATGGTAACCGGTGCCATTTTCAAAATTCCAAGACTGGAAAGCACATCTTGGGATAAGGTTCTATCATCATGTGAAGTTTGGTTAAGATTGGATCACTAGTGGACAAGTTTGAGCCGGAAAACGGAAGAAAAAGAATAATAATAAGAAACGCAGCAAAAACAATAAGTCTCCCCAAACTTCGTTTGGGAGACTTAATAATAAGAAACGGAGGAATAACAATATGTATCCCCGACTACGTCTGGGGCGACATAACTAGATTTGCAATTGCAAGCAATAGCTGATGTCGCCCCTGGCAGCCAATTCGATGCTCCCATCTTGTTTGCAGCGTCAAAATCTACCTAGAAATCAATTTTCGTTGAAATCAGACAACGTTGAAATTTTGACGTATTTTGGCGGCCATCTTGGAAATGGCGGCCATTTTGAAAATTTTTTCGGTAACCTGCACTTCTCGTTATGGTGATCTAACTTCCTGCCAAGTTTCATTTCCTTACATCAAACCGTTTTCTCAAAATAGTCTGGACAAAAATGTGTGGAAGAAGAACAATAATAATAATAATAATAATAATAATAACAAAGAATAATAAGAAAAAGAAGAAACAGAACAATAACAATATGTCGCCCCGACTACGTCTGGGGCGACATAATAACAAAGAATAATAATAACAAGTTATAACTGTGTTCGCAAGCGAAACACAAAAGTCTCCCAAACGAACTCACATATCGGATTTCTGGGCATTGTAAAACCCCTTTTTAAAAAAAAAATGAGCAGGGGTTCCCGTTATAATTTACTGCATACATATAGTTGAAATCAAAACATATCACACAACAGAAAACACGTTTTTCTCAAAATAATAGCTTTTTGGCTCGGTTTCCATGGCAACCGAATGCTCCATTATCCATAACAATGAATTTCATACTTTGTTTCAAAAAAAATTTGGGCAGGGGTTCGCCTTATAACCTAAATAATACATATAGCAGTAATGGAAATACAATTATCAATAATAAATGAGTTTTCTCAAAATTTCATTTTTTTGTATTGTTTCCATGGCAACGGTACTAATTTTGAAATTTATAATTCTATGGGACCCTTTCTTACATATCAAAAATCTTTCCTATGAACTTTCATGGAGTTACAGTTACTAGTGTTCAAGATACAGTGAAAAAAAATCAAAATTTCATTTTCCCATAGGGTTAACATGGAGGACCCCACCCATATCTGAGCCCCCCAAAAGTACCCTTAATGAACCCTTTTCTGACATTTTTTTAGATGCTGCAGAACTAGATATATGGGGCTAACATCCTACAAGGTTTGAAAGCTTTAGGTCAAATGGTCTCTGAGATCTGTTTCGGACAAGTTCACGCGGACGAGTATAAAGAAAGAAGAATAATAACTAGTATTAATTGTGTTTGGATGCAAACACAAGAAGTCTCCCAAACGAACTCCCATATCTGAATTCAAAAGCTTTAGATCAGATCCACAGATTTAAAACAACCTTCCTGTCAAATTTCATTCAAATCTGAGAAGTTTGCACTTTCCTGCCTTTTAACCGTTTCCATGGCAATGGTCACCAATTTGAAAGTCTTGGAGATCGGAACCCAATTCTATACATGTATGGCAACCTTCCTGTAAAATTTCATCCAATTCTGAACACTTTGATTTTCCCGCCTTTTTTACCATTTCCATGGCATCTGTCGGCATTTTAAAGTCTTGGACACTGGAACCGAAATCTACACATGTTCGACAACCTTCCTATAAAATTTCATTCAATTCTGAGCACTTTGATTTTCCCGCCTTTTTTACCATTTCCATGGCATTGGTCGGCATTTTGAAGTCTTGGACACTGCAACCAAATTTTACAAATGTTAGACAACCTTCCTATAAAATTTCATTCGATTCTAAGCACTTTGATTTTCCCGCCTTTTTTGGGTGTTTTCATGGTAACCGGTGCCATTTTTAAAATTCCAAGACTGGAAAGCACATCTTGGGATAAGGATCTATCATCATGTGAAGTTTGGTCAGGATCGGTTCACTAGTGTCCGAGAAATTTGGTGGACAAAGTCGCGGCGAAAACGGAAGAATAATAATAATAACTAGATTTGCAATTGCAAGCAATAGCTGATCTCACCCCAGACCCCCAATTCGATGATTCCACCTTGTTCGCAGCCTCAAAATCTACCTAGAAATCAATTTTCGTTGAAATTCATGGAGAGCACAACTCCTTAAGGTGATCTATCTTCTTGCCAAGTTTCATTTGATTACATCAAGCCGTCTCAAAATGACGGCGCGGACAAAATCATTGGAATAATAATAATAATAATAATAATAATTAAAAGGTCAATTGTTCAGAGAACAATTGCAAGGTCTTTCACCATGATAACATGTTTGAGTTTGACTTTGTTGTCTATATCAGTCAAAAATTTGATAATAACAAAAGTTCTGACCTTTATAAGTCTTTTGCTCAACGGTTGCTAAGGACTTTTTTGAAAAATTAGCTTGTTGCTAAGGACATGATTGTTACTTCCGGTTGGCATTGTCATGTATTTCCTCTTTACAACATTACAAAACTTTTTACCTACGGTTGCTAAGGACTTTTTCGGAAAATAAGCTTGTTGCTAAGGACATGATAGTCACTTCCGGTTGGCATTGTCATCTATTTCCTCTTTTCAACAGTACAAATCGTTTTGCATATGGTTGCTAAGGACTTTAATGGCAAATAACGTTGTTGCTAAGGACTTTGACTTTGACCTTGACCCCCTTTTGTCGGCCATATTGAGCTGAACATTTCACCTTCTTATAGTTTCTTTGTATCTTTAATAGTTTTTCAGATATAGTCAAAAAACCCTAAAATCGGACCTCGAAAAATGGTTTTTGGGCCATAGGTCCTAAATGAATGGTCCAATTATTTTGGACCCCAGTGTCAAATGTAGACCTCAATGAGACAAACATTTTCTCAAATACATTTGATCATCTATCTCTTACAGTTTACCAGTTTAAGCAATAGCAAGGCAAAAGGTCATCGGTGACCTTGACCAATGACCTTTGACCTTGACATTTTTAGATGGCTATATATTACTTATTAAC
>MJUU01064269.1:108591-127553 GCA_002080025.1 Modiolus philippinarum | reverse complement strand
TTCTAGAGGCAAGGTTAAAGTTTTTCAAAAATTGCCCTCAGGGAAAGGTCAAGGTCAAAATGTCTACAAATATGGTACCGCTAGAAAGCCCTCATCATAAGCAAGTCACATACCAAATACGAACAACCTACCACTAAAAGCCTGCCTTCTAGAGGCAAGGTTAAAGTTTTTTATATATTGCCCTAGGGGCAAGGTCAAGGTCAAATTGTCTACAAATATGGTGCCAAAAGAAAGCTCTCATTGCAAGGAAGCTACACACTAAATATCTACATCCCAACTCTTAAGGTCTCCATTTCACAAGCAAGGTTAAAGTTTTTGCTGACGACGCCGCCGACGCCGACGCCAACGCCGGGGGTATGACAATAGCTCTCCGGACATTCGTCCCGGTGAGCTAAAAATTTATTGCATATCAGTTAAAAATTCTGACAATTCATTGGTTAAATACTAATCAGCTGACATGTACAATTCTGGAGTATGGAAAGCAGCGGTCCGATTTTCTGATATTGACAGTCAATATCGGCTGGAAATCGGACCGTGAGATTTGAGGTGACTTCACGTTTACTATACGCATTTTAACTTCACGTTAATCAACAAATGACAACAAACAACAATTAAACATTAAGTTCAATGTTTTTGATCAAGTACAGTAACATTATTTTACAAATGTTTAAAAACTAAAAAGTCAATTCAATAAAAAACAGTTTAAAGTAAAGACCTGATTGGTGAAGATCAATCTTGTTTGTGAGTGTGTTTTTTTCATCTTATTAAATATTTAAACACTGTAGCTGAAAAGGAAAACACTTTTGACATTAAGGTAGCCGTGGCTTTAAAAAAGTCCTTTTTTATGTTTTAAAGGAATTATAATTTGTTTATTGTTATAATATTATTGTTTTTTTTTTGTTGTTGTTGAATAAAGCATAAGATCAGTGCCTTTTTGCTGTATTATATAGATTAATATTTCCTCAATGCAATAAACACAATAGTAAACGACATAAAAGGCAATATCACAAAATTTGGGCTGCCCTCGGGTTGAGATATGGACCAGGAAACTGATATGACCCTCGCCTTCGGCTCGGGCCATATCAATTTCCCTGGTCCATATCACAACCCTTGGGCAGTCCAAATTTTGTCATATTGCCTTCAATGTCATTTACTATTGTGTCAGTATGAGATTCAAATAAGTGGGAAATGGGTTTGTTGGTTTTGGGCAAAAAGTTCAAGTAGGCCTGCAATTGCTTCCTTAAGGTAGATAGACACTGTTGTGCTGCATAATTCACTCATATATTTGAAAAATTATGAGTAGGATATGGGTTAGGTTTGATTTTCGTGCCTGAACAGTAATTGTACAGCTTTTCCTTTGTGACCTCATAATTGACTGACCGATGTGAAATGTCATATTTTTCCAATTTTGCTGCGAATTAGCTCCCTTTTCCTGTGAAGTAGTGTTTAATCTGGACACTTTATAAAACATCTCCGTTAAAAGCATGGTGACATATATATTTTTTCATTGTGACCAATAGTTCATATCATAAACTATTTATTGACAAAAATATATAAAATTCTCAAAGATAAAAGGTTCATTTACATGAAGCTGAAATTCCCATGCATTCTATGTAAATTTAGGTGTAAAATGGCTAAAAATGAGCAAACTTTTACCTCAGTTCTAGCAAAAACATGAATGGTGACCCATACTTTTTTTTACAGATTTCAGGTCGGTAGCACTGGTTCTTCAACTGCACGGACTTATAGCAAAATCTCATGGATATGAATATTAGTGTCTATCTACCTTAAAGGTGATAACTGCTGATATACTCAGTAACTTTTTATTCTCTTTTGTATTATTTTAGGGCATTTTTATCTTGTGTTTGAATACATATATTTTACCTCTTAACCTTTTATTAATTTGTGCTTTTTTCAATATTTTCTCAATTAATATTACTTTAATAATTAACAAAAATACTTCTGTGAACTAACTATCTCTTAAATTTTGCTATAAACCTTCATTAAAAATCAACTCTTACCTCAAATGTTTCTATACCAATAGTATCTGTAAAACCTGACCATTTCATTCTGATCTCATCTGAAATTCCACTGAATCCATTACTGGGTATGTACTCTGTCTGTGACAATGGTATAGTTTCTAAGTTAGCAGTTGTTATTGATGGGGGTGTATTAGATATCCTTACACCATTGGAGGAAGTCGTTGATGACAATCCCGCATTGTTCTCACAACTCACAGTGGTATACACTATATAACCTTCTAATACACTATATGAAAAGTCCATATATGCTTCAGATGTAGAAATATCAGTGTAAGGTAATAGTTCTGTTGTTCCTGGGGAATAACCTAAAATATTATAGATAAGAAATTACAGTCATAGCAATTAGACTATATAACAACCTAAAAATCATATTCCCCCAACATTCATACATGATGATGTTACTACTTTACAATTTATAACTTCAATGCAGTTCATATCACAACTTACAAATTGTTTCAAAGGCCACTAAGTTGAGGCTTTCTTCTTGGTTGTTAAATTGCAGTTCTGACCTAACCTGAAAATTGTCAAGAGTTTTTTTATGTCTTGAGTTATTTACTAAGCCATTATTTATACTTTTTGCTTTAGCTGCTCTTGAAAAAGGGTTAAAACACAGTTTTAGCACATAAATTTAGATATATGGTCTTTCCTGTTACAAGCTGAGTTGTAAAAGGTGACCATTGGTCTAAAATTGTTATTTGTGTAGGTGTAACATGCATAAAAAGCCAATTTTAAATCACTGATTCAAAATCAATGATCGTTCATGTATGACTAAGGGGTCAGGGCAAAGATCTGGGTGTAGGGTCAGTATGTACTACTCCAGACGGAACTGCATGTCAAATATCAAGTGTGCATTTGAGCTATATCAATACTAATGTGAGCTATTTCCATATTAAAGCAACTGCACATTAAATATTATGGAACTTTATCTAATGCAAACATGACAAATCTGACTAGAGCTGTCACCGAATGGCAGCCAGTTATACCCACGCCATTTGAACCCTGAATCAATATGGCAAGTGTAAATTTAAATGTGTGTGGTCACAATACAGTTGTGGACACAGTACAAATGTGGACACAATACAAGTATGTACACAATGATATACTTCCCCTTTTTTTCCAGAAAATATTCAAAGACAAATTTTCTCCCCTTCAAAATTTCGGAATGAATCCCTACTTCTTCATGCACATCTTCAGATGGTATACAACAACTGTGTAACATTTCATTGAAATCTAATTACCCGTTTAAAAGGACATGTGCTGACAAGGTTTGTCCCCCTTTTCTCCAGAAAATATTCAAGCATTCAAGCTGAATTATCTCCCCTTTGAAATTTTGGGAAACAACCATATAACTTTATGCACATCTTCAGGTGGTGTACTACAGCTGTGTAATGTGTCATAAAAATCCAAATAGCCGTTTAGGAGAACATGTGCTGACAAGGTTCCCACCCCCTTTTTTTTTCAGAAAATATCCAAAGAAAAATTATATCCCCTTCAAAATTTTGGGCAGCAACCATATAACTTCATGCATATCTTCAGATGGTGTACTACAAATATGTAACATTTCATGAAAATCCAAGCAGCCATTTAGGAGAACATGCGCTGACAAGGTTCCCTTCCCCCTTTTCCAGAAAATATTCAAAGACAAATTATCTCCCCTTAAAAATTTTGGGTAGCAACCATATTACTTCATGCACATCTGTAGGTGGCGTTCTACAACTGTGTAACATTTCATGAAAATCCAAGCAGTAGTTTAGGACAACATGAACTGATAAGGTTCCCTCCCCTCTTTTTCCGGAAAAAATTCAGGTGGTGTACTACAACTGTGTAACATTTCATAAAAATCCAAGTAACCGTTTAGGAGAACATGCACTGACAAGGTTCCCCCCCTTTTTCAAGGAAATGGTCAGACAAATTATCTACCCTTCAAAATATCTGGCAGCAACCATATTACTTCATGCACATCTTCAGGTGGTGTACTACAACTGTGTAACATTTCATTTAAATCCAAGCAGCCATTTAGGAGAACATGTGCTGACAAGGTACATGGAAGGACAAATGGACGGACAGACAGACGGACGGACAGGGTGATTCCTATATACCCCCCAAAACTTTTGGTATAAATAGTTTCCAATTTCTAATGCCACCACTGCCCCCATCCCCCTGTCTTGTCCAACTTTTCATTGCGGGGTATACAAAAGTCTTGATATCTATGAAGTTATCCTGAAGTGATTTCTGTTAAATTTATAATTCATAATTACATGGACAATAAAGAGAAATCACAGAGGATGAATACTTAAGAAAAAAAGCCATTTTACCTATAGCCCAACGACAAAACTTGATGCCCGATTCAGGGTCTTCTACTGCCCAATTTGCTGCTACCTCATTAAAAGTCCATGCATCTTCATCCTCACCTAAAAATAAAATTTCAATTTTGTTATATTTCCAAAAACTTATGGCAACAACTAATAGATTGAGCCTTCTTCATAATCTTGCTGCTGCTGATATTATTACAAAGATATGCATGTGGTAAAAACTTGTATTTTGGTTCATTTGTATGACAAATTTAAGATTGTTGACCTTAGTCCATTTTTTTGTTGAATCAATCATATATGGCACATGGGTTGTGTGGTGGTTAGTTTGAAGATGTTTTACTGTATTTATATGGTACTGACCTCTCAAATCATAAACATATATACATAATGTTCGGTGGTGTATGATAAACAAGAATTCTGTTCGAGTATGCGTTTGTTTTTAACCCTGAAGCATTATTAATAGCTATGATGGTTAGAATGGAGATGTTTAACCGTATTTTACATAGTACTGACCTCTCCCATCATAAACATATATAATGTTTGGTGGTGTTAGATCTACAAGAATTCTGTCCGAGTATGCCTTTGTTTTTAACCCTGCAGCATTAATAGCTAAAGCTGTAATATATATGTAAGTATTGTGTACTAGAGTTACATTGAAGTTATCACCAAAATTCATCAGGCCAACACTTCTGAATGGTTGTATTTGAGTTCCACCTTCACTGTACCCTGAAATAACAGTAGACAGTATGCATACCATTATTGAAAAAACAATTAAACGAATAGGACTCGGCACAGATCTTTAAAGATGTACAGAGTACCCTTGCTATATCTGCAATATGTGAGGGTGGTGATTTGATGAGATAAATTATATCGAAACTATGTTACTTTTTGAAATAATAGACCTTGAAAATGGCTGATTGTAAGAGAGGGAACACTGTTTAGAATAGGGGCAGTATAACAATCCGAAATCTTCTCTTGCAACATTGTAAAATCGGGGGCACAATGGCATAGTATTTTATAATAACTGCTGCTTTGACTTTTACTCCCTAGCTTGTAATAGTTTCAGTTATAATTCTAAATGTTCTCTTCATCTGTATACAGTCCCACTTCTTTAATCATTGTTCGACAGAGTTATATTTACACTAGTTTATGAATATATGCCGTTTAAAATATCTTTTGGGATAATTCTCTCCCCTGGAATGTGTGATCTTCATATGGAGTACCTTTCTTTATTTTTTACATAAAACTCCAAAAATGTGAAAGAATTGTGCCTACTTGAGTTTCTGGCAAGCAGAGGAACAATAGGTTAACAGGTTATATGTAAACCAGTGTACCTACTAAGAACACTCAAACAAGATATCCCCAATTCAAAGGCTTGAATAATTGTTGATGAAAAACAGAATATAAAAAATCTATGAATTATATACCTATTGCCCATTCATAATCTATAATGGGTGATTCAAGATCTATAAAATTCCATGAACCATGTATTGAGCTCCAATCATGTAAATAAACTACATGACCAAGGACATGTCCATTTGTATGGCCAGTAGTGACATTTACTTCTTGCACTGAGAGATCATCAATGAATATCCCTGTGGTTACATCTATGCTACCTATAGTTAGTGTGGCATTGTCTTCTGTAGCCCTGATAAAGAACGTATGATCATGCCATGATATTTTCTCGCGTGTATCATCTTCATCATGTCCATCATGGCGATAACTTCTAGTATAGAGAATAAAAACTTGCATATGATCTTTTCCTAATTGAACAAATCCCTCTTTATTTGCTGCAGAGGAGGCTTTGATTGATAAATGACTGGTAAAAAATGAAACACGGTATAAGAGTCCTGACTTGACATTGTCTAGGTGCTGTGTAAAATAACCTCTGACAAATAAAAAGTTAGCACCATTCTTAGCCAGATTGGTGGCTGACGACACGACAGCCATACAAGAGCCTGTCTGAAGTATCCAGGAAGTTGGATGATAAAAGGATGAAACGCTACATATATCCACGGAACTAACATTTGTCCATTCTATAACACCTCCAAATGTTTCCTCAAAAGAAGGATTCACAATCAAGTTTTCATGGAAGTAAACAAATTTTTCTGGAACTGGGCCACTTGTATCCACAATGACACCATCGGACACAACGATCTGTGAAGTCCATCCCACTCTATCAGTAGCGTATACTTTGCTATAAAGTTTTGTTCCTGTAACAAAAAAAACCAAAATTAATAAATAATAGAAAATATGCTACATTTTATCACTTAAGTGACAAAAGAAAGAAGCTTTATCTTATCCTTTTCCCTCATTCTTTTGTTTGACAGATCTTCAGTGTGGTTCATTTGGTAAAAAATAAATTGTAGCCTTATCCACAATTTTTTACTTAACTACCTAAACCTGATCCCTAATAAACCGTGGACACAGGATATGTCTCTCCTGCCCCTTGCATCCCCTTAATTTGCACATTAATCTACTGAAGCAGCCATAAAAATAAAATATAATTCTTTAACTGAATTTATAATTTCCTTGGAAAACATAGGTAATCAACGATTACAAAGTTCGCCTCGTTATGGCACGTTGTCGCAGCAACCAAATTTTGCCTGGATGTCAACATACTATCAAAATTGCATGCATATGCAAGGTTACCTGAACCAATAATGTACAGTTACTGAGCTATGAAATCGGATGTATATATTAATGTAAGTCATTCATGTGTAAAATGTAGGTTTAAGTGACCTAATTTTGTCTGAGTGCTGAGCTACCGTCACAGATGCATGCACATGCACATGCAAGATGATCCTACCATGTGCAGTACCTGAGATCTGATCACTGACATGAACTTGAATGTAAGTCCCTCAAGCTAAAAATGTAGGTCAAAGTGACCCAATTTTGCCTGGATGCTGACCTACCATCAGAGATGCAAGCATGTGCAAGGTAAGATGATCATACCATGTTCAGTGACTGAGATATCAACTCATATATAAACTCGAATGTAAGTCAGTCAAGCGGAAAATGTAGGTCAAAGTGACCTAATTTTGCCTGGATGCTGACTTACCATCAGAGATGCATGCATGTGCAAGGTTAGATGATCCTATCATGTACAGTGCCCGAGATCTGAACTCGTCCCTAAACTTGAATGTAAGTCAGTCAAGCAGAAAATGTAAGTCAAAGTGACCTAATTTTGCCTGGATGCTGACCTACCATCAGAGATGCATGCATGTGCAAGATTAGATGATCCTACCATGTACAGTGACCGGGATCTGATCTCGGACGTAAACTTAATGTAAGTCAGTCAAGCGGAAAATATGGGTCAAAGTGACCTAATTTTGCCAGGATGCTGACGTACCATCAGAGATGCATGCATGTGCAAGGTTAGATGATCCTACCATGTACAGTGACCGAGATCTGAACTCGGACGTAAACTTGAATGTAAGTCACTCAAGCGGAAAATGTAGGTCAAAGTGACCTAATTTTACCTGGATGCTGACCTACCATCAGAGATGCATGCACATGCACAGTTAGATGATCATACTATGTATAGTTACTGAGATATGAACTTGGATGTAAATTAAAATGAAATCCACTCAAGCGGAAAATATAGGTCAGAGAGACCTAATTTTCTTAAGAGGCTGTGAGATAGCCCAAGATGCACCTGCATGCAAAGTTTGATGACCCTACCCTGCATAGTTACCAAGATATATACCAAAATGTGGACGCAGATGCAGATGAAGATGTGGACGCCGACGAGGACTCCGAGGGTACTCGAACAGTCCCCCTCAACTTCGTTGAGGCGAACTAAAAATGATGTGATCACTCATGCATGACTAAGGGGCCAGGGTCAAAATCTGGGCATGGAATAGGTATGTACTCCTCAAGACACAAGCATGTCAAATATCAAGTGGCTAGGACTACCGGTACAGGCTGTACAAACTGCTTGCTAAAAACCTAAAGTGTTCATTCATGCGTGATGGGGCCATGCCACCATCTGGGTGTGGAATTGGTATGTACTCATCAAGACACAACTGCATGTCAAATATCATAGGATTACTGGTAAAGGCTATATAAACTGCTTGCAAAAAACTTAAAGTGATTGTTCATGCATGACTAAGGAACCAGGGCCACCATCTGGGTGTGGAATCGGTATATATTCTTTAAGTTTCAATTGCATGTCAAATATCAAGTGGCTAGGACTACTGGTAAAGGCTGTACAAATTGCTTGATAAAAACTTAAAGTGATCATTCATGCGTGACTTATATATGAAGGGGCCAGGGCCACCATCTGGGTGTGAAATTGGTATGTACTCCTCAAGAGACAACTGCATGTCAAATATCAAGTGGCTAGAACTACTGGTACAGGCTGTACAAACTGCTTGCTAAAAACTTTAAGTGATCGTTTATGCGTGACTAAGGGGCTGGGGCCACCATCTGGGTGTGGAATCGGTATGTACTCCTCAAGACCCAACTGCTTTGTCAAATATCAAGGGGCTAGGACCACTGGTACAGGCTGCTTGCTAAAAACTTTAAGTGATCATTCATGTGTGACTAAGGGGCCAGGGCCAACATCTGGACGTGGAATTGGTATGTATTCCTCAAGAGGCAACTGCATGTCAAATATCAAGTGATTAGGACTACTGGTATAGGCTGTACAAACTGCTTGTTAAAAACCTAAAGTGATCGTTCATGCGTGACTATGAGGCCAGGGCCACCATCTGGGTGTGGAATCAGTATGTACTCCTAAAGATGCAACTGCATGTCAAATATCAAGGGGCTAGGATTACTGGTCCAGGCTATATAAACTGCTTGCTTAAAAACTTTGATTGTTCATGCATGACTAAGGGGCCAGGGCCACCATCTGGGTGTGGAATCGGTATGTACCCATCAAGACGCAACTGCATGTCAAATATCAAGTGGCTAGGACTACTGGTACAGGCTGTACAAACTGCTGTCTAAAAACTTAAAGTGATCGTTCATGCCTGACTATGGGGACAGGGCCAACATCTGGGTGTGGAATCTATGTATTCCTCAAGACGCAACTGAGTGTCAAATATCAAGTGATAAGGACTACTGGTCTATGTTGTACAAACTGCTTGCTAAAAAATGTGATCGTTCATGCATGACTAAGGGCCAGGGCCATAAACTAGGTAGGGATTTGAGTTGTACTCATACTTATGCAACTGTAAATCAAATAGTATGGACCTACAACTAGCATAAGCTTGTTAATTCACAATAGTTTGCAATTTTTGCTGCCAGCACCCGAAACGCTATCCCCAAGTCTGGCTTCTGCGACTTTTTGTCGAGGGCGAGACAAAAAGGTATTGACATCTGATAGGTAAGATTAATAACTTACTACTTACTTCTATCAGAGTTTACGTATCTAAGTGTTAATAATCAGACTTTTGCCTTCCATTTTGATAAATATCAGCCTCTATGGTTCAAAAAGTAAAAAGTCCAGGAAATCAGCCGGAATTTAACAAAATCATTGCTATGAAACTACTGAACAATAAGTATATTCAAGCTATCATAAGCATTCAGATCAAAAATGTCTTAAAACTCTGTAAAGGTTCATAATAATTTTAAATGCAATAGCCATTATATCCCTCAAGTCAACAGAAACAAAACTTAAAGACAAAACTAAAATTTTAGATTACCTTCTTGTAAATCAGTAGACAGATTACGGGAAGCAGAGTTATGTAATCCAACATTTGTCCATGGCAAAACATAACATTCTGTCTCAGTAGATTTTCCATACTGTGATGTAACACCAACACACCAGTGATATGACTTAATACCAGACTCCGTATCTATAAATCCATGCCATTTAGCAGCTACAGTGTTAGAAGAATTCTGATACTCAATGTCTTCTCTCCCTTAGAAAATGAAGATTATATCAATGTACTTTTAAGAAGTATAAAATTACAGACAAAAATATAATTAAGGTAGATACACACATTAGCACTGGACAAAACAATTGTGCATTTGAAAATGAAAGAGTTGGATATGGGGTTTGTTTCATGTTTGTGCCAGAAGAGTAATTTGACAGCTTTTCCATAATTAACTGAAAGATATAATTTCATCCACTTTGCCCCAAATTGGCTCCCTTTTCCTGGAAATAATGTTCAATCCAGAAACTTTGTAAAATATTTGTTAAAAATAGTAATGGTGGATTACATGATACCCCGCTACGTTTCACAAAATTTCGAAGTATCAAGGGGCATAACTCCAGAACCCCTTGGACCTCTGAACCCATATTCGAACTCGGCCTGAGTTTTGTGGTGAACAAGCTACATACCAAGTTTGAGACTGTATGTTATTCTGTTCAGAAGTTATCAGTCGGAAACCTTCTGGGGACGGACGGACGGACAGACAGACGGACGGACGGACACACGACTGAGGGTATCACATAATACCACGCCACTAAGTGTGGCGGGGTATAAAAATCAAGGTGACCTATACATTTTTTTCTTTTTACCCATAGATCAGATCTTAAACAATCTATTAACAAAAACATAAAAAATTCTCATGGATAAAGGCTTATCTCTATTAAGATAAAAATTGCCTGTCCATATTTTTCCTGTGCATTCTTTGTAAATTAAGGTGAAAAAGTGTCCAAAAATGAGCAAATTTCTATCTAAGTTCTAGAAAAAACAAGAACAGTGACTCATACATTTTAATTTTTTTCCTGAATTCATTCCTTTGATAGATACATACCGATTCCATCATAGACAATTCCAGCTGACGGAGACATATGATCAACCATAAAACCATCTGATGAAGACGTAGTGTGTGCTCCTGCGTAATTGTATGCAATAACATTAGAATAATGAACAACACCTGGCGTGAGGTTTATCCTGGACATGTTATATCCTAGCGCAGTCCCTGGTATCTCATCATCAACGTAAAATATGTCATGGCCTGAAATAATAACAATTCTCTATAAGTTGTTACGTGCACCAGAAATCCTATAGCTCAATTATCTCCCCTTGATTATAATAAAAAGTAAATATTTTTCAGATCTTATAGGTGTGCTAAATTTGGTTTCATTTCACTGAATTTCGAGATATATAGAGCTTGGAGAACACAACCAAGATCAACATGAAATATCCTTGTCATATCCCATTGATAATTTTGTTATTATTTTCATATGGTGTTCTACCTTTGGTTGAAGTTAGAAGAAACTAACATAAAGAGATAAACTTTCAAGAATGATGCTCATATGGACAGTCAGATAGCAAGGTGTTTCCAATACCCAATAAACTTCCATTGCAGAATCACGATAATAAAACTGATGTCACTTAAATAATTTCTCCCAATAAACTTCCATTGCAGAATCACGATAATAAAACTGATGTCACTTAAATAATTTCTATTGAAATTTTGGGGACATTTTCATTTTTGCAACTAATTTTAAAACTGATTTAGATATATTTGTATTTTGGAAATCTTTTGTATGATTTTTTAATTGTTTGGAATTTAAGTGAATATGGCAAAATGAATGAATGTACAGGTAAACAAACAATGGAAAACCATTATACCTTTATACTTAGTTGCCTATGGTAAAATTAAACAATTTATTTCTAGAGTGTCAAAACTTCCTAAATTGAAGTAAATTAAAGAAAATATATCAAGGAAATGTCTAAAATAATGCCTATACTTTTCTAGTATTACATTGGAGTAAACCACAGAGCATACTTCCTAAGTACTCAGAAAATGTCTAAAGATAAAGTCTATGCAAAATATACCTCCTGGAAATATACTCAGATGAAGTCAATGCAGAACATACCTGGTACCTCTTTTAAATGTACTCATAAAAAGTCTGCACATAACTAAACTCCAGGAAATATACTCAGATGTGTACAGAACATATGTCCTGAAAAAATACTCAGATAAAGCCTACAAAGAACAAACCTCCTGTAAATGTACTCAAATAAAGTCTGCACAGGACAAACCATCTGGAAATCACTCAGAAAATGTGTACAGAACAAATGTCCAGAAAATACACAAAACATACCTCCTCTAAATGTACTAAGATAAAGTCTGCACATAACAAACCTTCTGTAATTTACTCAGAAAATGTGTACAGAACATACAGGAAATGTACTAAGTTAAAGCCTACACACAACATACCTCCTCTAAATGTACTAAGATGAAGTCTGCATAGAACAAACCTTCTTGAAATTACTCAGATAATGTGTACAGAACATATATCCAGGAAATGTACTCAGATAAAGCCTACACAGTACACACCTCCTCTTAATATGAAAAGAAAGGAAATGGGGTAAATGTCAAGGAGACAACTAAAGTCTGCACAGAACCATCCTTCTGGAAATGTACTCAGACAATGTATACAAAACATAATTCCAGGAAATGTAACCAGATAAAGTGTACATCTATACAGAACATACCTCCTGGAAATGTACTCAGATAAAGTATGCACAGAACATACCTTCTGGAAATGTACTCTGATAATGTGTATAAAACATACTTTCAGGAAATGTAATCAGATAAAGTGTACCTCTACACAGGACATACCTCCTCTAAATGTACTAAGATAAAGTCTTTACAGAACAAACCTCCTGGAAATGAACTATAGGAAAAGTCTACACAAAACATACCTCCTGGAAATGTACTCAGATAAAGACAATATAGAACATACCTACTGAAAATGTACTCAGATAAAGTATTTACAGAACTTACCCCCTGGAAATGTACTAATATAAAGTCTGTACAGAACATACTTCCTGGAAGTGTACTCAGATAAATCTATTTAGATCATACCTCGAGGAAAGTCAATATAGCAGGTGGGGAAGTGGTTGAAATAGAACAATAGAAATTGAGCTCTCATTTAAATGAGGAAGAAATGTTACCTTTTGGATTGTTTACCATAGATGCATAATTATAAAAGTTAATTCGAATGACAAAAATACTAGTATTTTTCATTCTCATATTTTGAACTTATATGAAAACAACGTAGATTGCCGCAGGTGACCGTAAAGATGCACATACAATGCACAAATGGGCATAACAGATCAATTTTGTGTCTGTCTTTCAGAGTGGATCCCCAAAAAGGCCATCTTCAGATTTTGACCAAAAGGACATGATAGGATAAGCTATTGCCAGTGGCCCCCTATTTTATCAAAAAATTTACTTAACATCCCAAACATAATTTTAGCTTAATTTTGTAGTACAGTAGTCCCCCTCTTGAGAGACCACCCTATTTGCAACATAAAATTGGCCTTACAAAAGGGGTGGTCTCTCAAAAGGAATAGGTCCAAAATTCTAAAGGCTGAATATAAGTATTTCGTGTAAAACATTTGCTATTCTATTTCACTTAATGTATGTATGAAAGCATTCAAAATGTATTCTTATTTATCACATTTGACACATTATATTTATATTCATTTATATCTAAAATAGATTTAAAACACATGTGCATTCATTAAAATACATGCATTAAAAAGAAACCTATTAAAGTATTATGCATGGCCCTGAAGTTTTGTTCTCAACAACTTGTCTTTTTCAAATAATTAAGTGAGAGTTAATTAGTTCTCCTTGAAAGAATAAAATTTCTAATAATTACAGATAATTATGTATCAAATCATTATATTTCTCTTTAATATACCTGTAGGGCTTCTCACCTGCTAATTAAGTCAATTTAATTGATGGTTTAATTATTCCAGTAAGTTATTACAAATGGCATTTAATTTTCATCAGTGTTTACAAAACAAAACATGGTCTTTATAGAGGGGTAATGTGCTTATTTTTGACACAGAAAGGGTGGTCTCTGGTTGGGTTTTAGGGGTGGTCTTCCAAAAGGGGTCAATTTGTTCACAAAAGAGTTAATGCAAGAGAAATGTGGCCTCTAGAAAGGGGTGGTCTCTCAAATGAGTGGTCTTTCAAGAGGGGGACTACTGTAAAATGTCTACTGTTTGATAAAAAGTTCTTTATTTGCCTTTCTTGTTTGTTCCACTACCAATATTAATGTCTCAGAATATGACTTATGCCAGAAATACATAGAAAATACGTGTTTGCTGACTGTTCAAATGCATTTTAAAATGTGAGCGAACCTACGACCCACGTTAATTTTCACACCAGACAACATTCAATGCTTAATATCTCTACATGTAAAAGCTTGACGTGGGTCATAGGTTCGCTCATTACTAAAACAAATAAAAACAGTGAAAAAAAAATGTTTGCTTTCCTTGGTAACGCAATAACTTGAAAATCGACATGACGAGCGGACCTGTATTTCCGGAGTAAACAGAAATGAAGCAAACGGGACGACGCCCTACTGAAATAAACATATTATTTGGTTTTTATTTACATATTTAACATAATACTTGCACAAGATATTAACTAATTTAATAGGAATCAGAAACATTTACACGGAATTATAGTATAAGCCCGTCGTTTGTTTCTTACCTTTATGTAGATGTTCCAGTTAATAACCCGCCTTGTTAATTAAAAAAAATGTGTCGTTTGTGTGACAAAGATTAATCAAGAGGATTTTAAGCTTTACAGGGACCCTTTAATCCAAATAGTCAAATAATCGTTGACAAAACGTGTGCCAGAGTGTTCATCACATACGACGATTGTCAGTGAAAGCTCGCTTACATTATTTTGTTAAAGATGTGTTTTAGGTCACTTGATTTACAATTATTCAATGACAGGAGATATAGTTCTACGTTCATTTGATACGTTGTCTTTTGAAATGAAAAACGCGGCTACACAAGAAACAGCTAGGAGGGGATGGGGGTAATCTGTTGAAGTGTGCTAGAATACAATAATAAATAATAACATTTCATGTTTCAGTGTAATAAATAGCAAATGGTACAGTTTCAGGGTGTTTCAAATTATTAAACAACGAGATACCAAGGCTACTAAATTTAGTTTATGCATTTCATTTCCATTTCGACAATTTGTGTCTCTTCAGTGCAGAGCAAATCTAAATATTTTTTAAAATTTCTTGCATAATTATTTTGAAAAATTGATATACGTAAATGAGATATAACTAAACTATAACATCAACGAAAAACCTCATTGTCCGTATCTACAATTACTAAGTATTATTAGGGGACGACCATTTGATTTTGATGGGGTGGCTTGGAAGATTTTTGAAATAAATATTCTGTCCTGCAAAATTGTGGAAAAAAATATTCTGTCCTGTAAAATTGTGGAAATAAATATTCTGTCCTGCAAAATTGTGGAAATAATTATTCTTGCCTGAACCCCTTGAAAATAAAAAAAAAATCTATCCCTGTTATATATAAAATAAATTTTCTCGCCGCGACGCGTCTAAAAATAAAAATTCTGACCTGCAAAAATTCGAAAATAAATATTCTGACCCGAACAAATCTTTCAAGGCCCCCCAAATCGAATGGTCATCCCCTTACTTAATTCGAATTTTGCCATCCTTATTTTCAACTGCACTCTTAAATTTTAACTGATCTCATTTAACACTGATTAGTTACTCCTTGTATCAAATGAATTTGTAATTGTCTTGAATGCCTTTTGCCAGGTAGCAATAAGGATAGAAAATAGTGTTATTTCGTTTGATTAGGTCCGCATCCAGTGAAGTTTTCATAATTAGTCCCTGTTCCGGTCTCGGGTAACAATAATTATTTTTTATTAGGATTACTTTTCCAGGTAAATCCAGGTAATCGTGGCCAGTTCGTTTTCAAAAATGCATCTATTTGAAGTGCGTTAGGCCTTTGGACTGTAACTTTCTGTTAAATTTTACTAAAATACAGCCAAATTGGCTTGCTTTTTGCAATGTGGACCTTGTGTTTGTTGTTTAGAGGCAAAACTGCATAAATCTATGACCATTGTACTATTTTTAGGCAAAATTGAGTGAAATGAAATAACTAGACATGCAAATCAGAAGCCATGCAGCTTTAAAATGTCATTTTAATGCCCAAAAAGGAATAACACTATTTGTAGGCAAGCAAAATTTGTTATTTATACTAGTCTGCCCTCTGAATTGGCGACACTCATTTTTTTTTAACCTGGGTGACTCATTTTTCATTGAGTGAAATAAATAGCCCTTTTTCCACTCTTTCTACTGATCGCTCCGTAACTCAAGTGGTAAAGCATTTGACTGTCTATTTATAAAACATGACAAATGAATGTGTTCGAGGATAAAATTGGAAGAAAATTGACAACCCTTTTCTATTACACACAAATAAGGCCAAATAAATGCTTTTCTTGTGTTTGATGTCCATGGCTGTAACTTACATCTACTTAGGATATTTTGCATGAGGGTTTGTCATCATGAAAAAGTGTGCCGTGTACCATAGTGACATTTGTGCGACCACCTTGAACTTTGATCTAGATGTCAGTTACTGTTTCTTATTGAGTGTTTGCCTGTCCGAGCCACATGAAATTTTTATCTTTTTACATAGAGTTATGTTATTTGGTATGTTGCTCTATCATCATAAGAAGATACGTCGTTTATCACAATGACCAAACAACACTTTTTCAATTCTTCTCATGACGGGTCGGGTCATTACTTTTTTTATCTTTTGAAAGACTTCAGATATTTGAAATGATGGTTTTTCATTATTTTATGTGTTGCGTACCATAGTCACCTTTGTGCTATCTTTGACTTAAAGAGGTCAAATAACCGCTTTGTAATATGTATTTATTTTGCTGGTCCTGGTCAGTTTCTTTTATCTTCCGATATTTGGCATGTGGATCTGGTATCATGTGAAGATGTTTCACATACCATAGTGACGGTCAAATAACTGCAGTTTGAGGTGTTTGCAATGGCTTTTAATTAATCTTTTGAACTGGACTAAGATATTGTGCACATTGGCATGTCGTCATGTGAAGGTGTGTGACCTTATTGTCAACTACGGTTTTGAGTGTTCGCTTGTGGGAGCTATAACTTTTTAGCTCGCCGAGACGAATGGCTGGAGAGCTATTGGCATACCCCCGGTGTCGGCGTCAGCAAAACTTTAACCTGGCTTGTGGAATTGAAACCTGGGGAGCTAGGATGTTGATATTTGGTATGTGACTTTCCTGTGATGAGAGCTTTCTTCTGGTACTTGTAGACATTTTTACCTTGACCTTGCCCCTAGGGCAATGTTTATAAAACTTTAACGGCTTGCCTCTTTAAGGTAGGCTTTTAGTGATAGAATGTTCATATTTGGTATGTAACTTCCTTATGATGAGAACTTTCTTCTGGTACCATACTTGTAGACATTCTGATCTTGACCTTGCCCTGAGTATCATCAAACTACTGTATGCATCATTATACATCTTTGCTTTTTGGTCAAGCATCTAGGCAAAATAAGGTCACTTTGACCTGTTTTTTCAGCATGATCGAGTATGATACCCATAATATTCAGACTGTTGTGAGATAAACATTATTTCTATATCAGTTTTAATCACCCTTGAGTCGAAAGTTACGCTGATAAAAAAAAACAGACATGCAGTCGCGGACAATACAACATGATCTGAATTTTCATTTCGGTTTCAGAATATGTTTATCTAAACTTTGCAGAAAGTAGAACATACAGTCATCCGTTAGTTATCCAATTAGTAGTTTGATTGAGACTTTTAGTCTAAAAATGCAGCAACAAATTGTTTAGATTGGAAACATTTCTATGGTTGCTAAACAGTAATGTTCGTTGTTAGGTAATTTTCTGTTCCTGAATTAATCACTATACAAAATGTATTAGATTTCTGTCATAAAGCTTGGTTAAAAAATAAAAAGCAAAAAAAAAAAAAATGAAATAAAATGATACGAAACACATCACATTTCAGTGATTTTTCAAATCATTTCATGAAATTATTGCTAGGAAACATAAGTTCAAAGCAATGACCAACAGCTATGATTTATTACAAAAAAAATTGTATATAAAAGTAACTAAAGGGGCTCCTCATGGAGGGGGGGTCCTAGGAATCAAACAATCAATAAATTTTTACCTTGGTAATCAATAAATTTTTGGCTTAGTAATCAAAAAGTAAATAAAAATGCAAGCTAATAATCAAATAATCATTAAATAAATGCTCTTGTAATCAAATAATCATTAAAGAAATACCTGATAATCAGGTAATCAAGAAACCCATGACGGGCCTCACTAAATAAAACATTTTTGGTGATATAAAATTTCATGCATTTGAAAAGGAGCCAAAATCACTATTGAATACATTTCACAGTAACGTTTGAATTTCCTATTAACTGCAAATTAGGGGATATGATGGTTGCTAAGAAACAGCATTTATGGTTATATTGAAGTAAAAAATATGAATCAATGTCGAAAAATGTGTTTACCAGTATTCTGACACCAAAAGTTACAACTACTGCTACTTGTATATCTGTTTCATGAAAAAATATTTCGAAAATCGACATGTTCCGTGGTTGCTAAGCAGTTTTTCTCAAGTCAAGTCAAGTCAAGTAATATTTATTTAAAAGTCGGTACATGTAAAACAATAAACATAAGCTCCAAGGAGCTTTTAAAACCGACATTGCTAGGTCTCTATTACTGACTGAAATATTCACTGAATCAAATAAGAAATTTCATTCTCCTATGTAAGTTATTTCAAACAGTATAAACATTTTGTTAGCCAGGAGAATTCAAATACATCACATTTTCGTGAT
>MJUU01064269.1:96375-108147 GCA_002080025.1 Modiolus philippinarum | reverse complement strand
AATTGCCCCATATATTCATTTCACAGTGAGTACAAATAACTCGCAAGCTAAAAATACAATGAAAAGTCCATTGTCTCCCTACTGGAAAAAAGTGGATCCTGAAAAAGGCCATAAGCAGAAATCAATTTCATATGGTTTATACGATGCATAATTAAATTTTTAACAATACTCCTAAATTTGATTTCCACTCATTCCCTTTGAGGGTGTTTAGAATTTTTTTGTTTTATTATTATACAGTTTTGACTATCAGATAGAATTGGTTTTAAAACAATGTTTTACATTAATAAACGACAATTGTATAATTCTCGTATATCTGTACTGTACAGCGATTGTTGCAGCATAAGATACATAATATGTGAAATGTAAAAAATAACGCAAATGTTAGAAATTTGATTTTTTTACTGTGACTGTGGCATCACGCATCTTGTTTATTTGAGGAGATGACATGTAAACAAATTTACAGGGGAGACAATTTTTGTGAACTACTTCCCCGCCTGAATATAGAACATACCTACTGGAAATGTACTCAGATAAAGTATATACAAAACATACCTCCAGGAATGTACTCAGATAAACTCTGCACATAACATACCTCCTGGAAATGTACTCAGATAAAGTCTATACACTACATACCTCCTGGAAATGTACTCAGATAAAGTCTATACAGAACATATCGCCTGGAAATGTACTCAGATAAAGTCTATACACTACATACCTCCTGGAAATGTACTCAGATAAAGTATATACTGAACATATCGCCTGGAAATGTACTCAGATAAAGTCTATACACTACATACCTCCTGGAAATGTACTCAGATAAAGTCTATACTTTTCTATTGTTGTATTGGCTGCTAGAAACTTCCCATCCCAGTTGAACTCTATTGGTCGACCAATTTTCATGAAGTCTTGATCTCTCACTGTTTTTCCTTGAACCCTTTCAGTAACCTATGTAAAAATATCAAAATGCAATCATTTATGACTACTAGAGAGTTTTGATGCCTGAACTGAAATTATTCATATCAGGCTATCACTTACAAACAGATCTTTTATGTAAATACACTAAAGTCAAAGTTTCTTTTTACTGTCTATGATCTTTCAATAACAATTGCTGTTGACACTACCACAATGGAAGGGGAGTTTTGAGGGCCGTAAAACCGGTTCAATTAAGCATTTCTTTTGAAATACCTGTACCAAGTCAGGATCATTGCAGTTGACAATTTCTCCGGTGGTTTTCCACCTGTTTTGTCTTTTTGCCCTTTAGATTTCAGCTCTTGACAATTCTGTTTGGTTATTTTGTCATTACCCTCACTTTGTTATGATTTGTAGGATCTATACTCTAGTTACTGCATTATATGCCTTAATTACTACTATGGTGAACATGAATCATTACATATACAAATACAACTTCAAACTATGACATATCAATTTTTTATTCGCATGTTTATCATACTATAGGGAAACGGGACAGCTAAAGGGGAAGTTTGGGTACCCATAAACAAGTTTAACCCTACCGCTGGCTTTCGCTAGTGCTGGTACCAAGTCTATTTGTCCTGAGTTCCTACCATTGATTATGTTTGTCTTTTGTCTTATTCGTGTTCTTCATGTGTAGTTCCATAGCAGATTGTGGCATGTAATTATAATTTTAAGCCATTGTAGGTGTTTCCTTTTATCCATTTTTACATATATCAGTTAGTATAGGTATATTCATGGCGGGGGTAGTTTTATGTCATTTATAATTGCACTTGGCCTATATTTATTGTAAATTTAACCCCAAGCATGAGAGGGTTAAATTTACGAATATTAAGACCCAACTCATGGTTAAATAATTATATCGCTACCCTTGAAATAAATAATATTTCAATTCTAATTGGACAGAAAGTGGAATTATCTGTTTTTATTACTGTCTGTGTTTATAAAGTCACGTAAAATTTGATGTTTTCATACAAATGTAAGTTTGAAAACCTGAACCAGAGGCAAAACACACCAGATTTATGTGTTTTGAGGACAAATAAAGTCTATTTTCCTCAAACATTAACACAGATAAAATTGAAATGCAGTTGCACTGTATCGATTTTTCACACTTTTCCGATACAATTTGCACCATAGGAGTATGATACACATGTCTTGTTGAGTATTATGCTGATTGACAATCAACTAGTTACTACAAGTCATTTCAGAATTACAGGTAATTATATACTGCAATTATTTTGTTTTGTCAAAATTAACAGCAAATAATGCATGATGTGTGATAGCATGAGATAAAATGCAAGCTGAGAATTACATACTGTTTAAACACAGTACTTATAGTATTTTAATTGCAAATTCTTTTATTAATATATTCCAGGTATTGAGTTTCTTTTTCCATCAAATAATTAATAAGTTAAACATGTTTTTTGGCTAAATATAGCATTTTCTTTCATTGAATTGCCTTTAGTAAGTCCAATATTATTGGATGATAATAATATGTTTGTATCAGTACAGTGCAAGATAACAAAACTGTGGTCAGCTCTAGCAGTACAATTGGGAATTGTACAAATTGGTAATAAATCAATCTTACTCACAATTTTTCCTCTGACAGAAGTTACTGAGGGCGGCTGTGTTACAACATATATACCATTTGACTTGAAAACAGCATAAGTATTAGATGAATACCAAACTCTGACAAACACTGAATAGGATTGGCCATTGTGTAAGGACTGGTCATCTGAAATGATAAATAGGGTAGTTAATTCATACAATGTCTACGAACTCGTGTATTGACATGAGTAAACATTATGATAGAAGAATATTCTGTAATTACAATCATGAACTTTGCAAAATGAATTCTTAGATCTGTTGTCTACATACCACAATTTTTGGTTTTACTCACTGTTAAGTATTTCCAGTTTGCATTACTATTTTGTTTTATATATATTGCTTATCTAAGACTGATTAAATGAAATACATTGAAACCTATCTAAACCAAACCCCTTTTGGACTAAAGATTTTGTTCAGTTCAGACAGGTGTTCTGTTTACACAGGTTCAAAATATAAAGAAATCGATTGATAGGGTCTTGACATTGTGTTTGGTTTAGACAGGTTTTCAATTTAGTCAGGGTTCGGTTTAGACAGATTTCATAGTAAATACATAATTAACCATGTACAAATAAATCTAAATATTCATGCCAACAAAACATTAATAACTGCTATAATGGTTATCTCCATTTAATACTGAACCATTTTGTAACCAAGAAGTTTCAGTATTTAATTAAATACCTTTAGAAATAGTAAATATAGCATCTGTCAACTGTCCGGCATCCTGCCACACCTTTTCTTCAGCCACATTGTATAATCCTACAGGAGTTGGAAAGTCTGCATATCCAACACTCCATTCATACCTGAATACAAGGATTATATTATAGCATATACTTGCATATTTAAAATTATAAATAAAGTATAAAAACGTAAAATATTTCAGCTTACATATTTCCCAACTTGCATAGTTTTCTTGCAATTGGACTTCACGGCCCATGGTAGGTTTAATTTGTAATTTTCTTCTTATCCTTTTAATAGGCAGCTTTACTTCAAAAGGCGAGACAAAAATACAGAAATAGTGGATTACATGGAACACTGCAATGTTTTTCCCTAAAAAATTGAATTTCATGGACATAACTCCAGAATTATACTCTGACCTCTAAGCCCAAAGTATCAAACTTTGTCCAAGTCTTGTAGTCAACAATATACAGTAGGGGTCTCATGTGATTTTTAAAATAAATACCTAGAATTATTTTTCTGGTGTGAATCTAGTCACTGTGGTACTCTTATTACAAAACAGCCTAGAAATCGCCCTTACCTTGTTTAGTCTAGCTGGGCGAGACCCTCAAAATGTACATTTTACCCTTTTTTGTGACAAGCCGGTCGCCCATTTGAAAGACCTAGTATATCATGAACTCGGGGAAATTCCTTGTACATAATTAGCGCATTTTCGTTTTTAACTGTACATGATCGGGGCGCCCAAAGACCAACAGCACAAAAATACCACATGACTGGGGTTCTCAAGGTCATTTGGGACGTTTCCCATTATAAGTCTATGGAGATTTCTTTTAACATATACATGTTCCGTGACCTTTAAAAAAAAAAAAAAAAAAAAAAATTTCTGCCGAAATCACTTTGCATTTACCTTAACTCTTTCGCCAATGTAATAATAAGACTGTAGGTTTATTTAAATTGGAGCAGGACATGTTCAACCGAAACGGGAAATTTCCATGTAGTGAAAATGTCTGTAAATTTTTTAGTCGAAAAATGCGGCACGGGACTTTAAAATCGCATTTCTCTGAACTGTCAGACCTTTCTGATTTTTTGTCAATTTGTTTACAATATATGTACCTATTATAGTTAAAGTAAAATCCCTGTGGAGAGTTATAGTTCGAAACTGACCTGAAAGCTCAGCTTCATACAGGAAAACTATAGAACCAAGGTCCAATATTTTTTTTATATTTGTATTATATGGAAAGGTGTCTTTCAAACTAGCACTTTTTCATTTCGTGTTTCAGTATCTGTGGTGGCTTTGATGCCCGTGGCACCGTATTCTCAAATTTGTCCACCTTTCTTTTCTCGTACTTTTTATTAACCACTGAGTTACTACAAGTTCAATTGTATTTACCATTTTTGCACATGCAGATTAAAATAGCCTAAATACTCCTCTTTAAAAATATAATCAGATTATAGGGCAGCCATAAGCCAATTTCTGCATAAATGCATGGCAATTTGCCTTTGCCGGTAAAAGTTTGGCTAAAATTCGGAATTTCAAGTTTCACAACGAGTGAAAGGTGCCCTTCTTTAAGACATCATTCCTCTTGACTAAAATGCCCAAGAACAATAATACTGGTATCAAATAAAAGAGCAAAGATGGCCCTTTCCGATGATATCCTACATATGACCCCATATAATACATGCATCTCGCTACGTTAGATATACGTTGTATGGTGATTCCCATATGTCACACGTAAAATCAGACCATCTGAAACCCCTATATACAGCAGAACTAAGAGTTGGAGCAGTCGCAAATGGCAGCTAATCTCCTCATCATCTGTCAAGAAATAATAACCCTAATATAATCTTAAGATTTATGAACATCGAAGGTACATCTACTGAACATCAAGATCATTTATTACATACTTAGTAGAAATAAAAGCGTTTTTGCATGATCAATATGACCGTAAGTAAACTATCCATATTTTCACACCCCGGGAAAATAATAGGTTATTTTATGCTCTTCGTGCATCTCGGACAAAATAAACGACTTCCGGTCCATATTGGCCTGGGCAAATAAAGTACTTCCGGTCCATATCGGCCTGACATCTCTAAACGTCGGAAGTATGTAATAAAAAGTTTAATACATGTGCATTTCCATATTTGCCTGATTATCATCCCTCGACCCACATTGTCCCTCGACTTCGTCTCGGGCCAATATGGATGTCTCGGGATGATAACCAGGCCAATATGGAAATGCCCATGTATTAATCTGTATTTATGTGTAACACATAGTACTTCAGATAGAAAATTCATGGAAATTTTAACCCAAGTCAATCAAGTGTAAAATGTAGGTCAAAGTGACCCAATTATCATCTGAAGCTGCAAGACTCTCCAAAGATGCATCCACTGACCAAAGATAATGGATGTGCCACATGTTTCTCAGATCTGAACCTAAATGCAAACTTTAATTTGAGTCATTAAAGCATAAAATGTAGGTCAGAGTGACCAAATTATCATCTTAAGCAGCATCACTCTCCAAGACGCATCCACTGGCCAAAGGTGATTGATGTACTACCTGTAGTTTCTCAGATATCAACCTTAATTCAAACTTTAACATAAGTAGGGACGAATGGACGGACAAGCGAGATGCTATATCTCCACTCCAACTCTGCTGGGCGAGGGGATGACCAAGTTTGAAGTAAGTACCAATATGGTAATGTTAATTGGAGGCAGGAAAGCATATGTATATTTTTTGTTCATTTGAGCAAATTAAAGATGCCCTTGCAAGGCCCATATAATCTCATACTCACCATAAAGGTCTATAAGTCTGTACCTGAGATACCAGCCATAAACCTCTCAACACGTTGTTGGAAGCTGTTACAGCTTGATTAGTATCATCATAGCCATTACTGTCTCTAACTAGTAACAAGCTGTATTGATTATTGTTTTCAACAACTGTTAAAAAAAAAATATGTCAACCATAGAAAGAAGTATGAGAATTTTTTTTGCTCATTCACATTGTTTATTATGGTTGTGATATTAATACATAGTTTACACTGAAGCCTACAGAATATATTTTGGGTGACAAATACATGTAATGCTCCTTTTTCATCTTTTAAGATTTTGGTGAAGAATTAAAAAGACAAAACGATTGCTCCAGAGTTAAAATGAGGACATGGAATGATTGATCACTAGATAAAGAACTATAGAAACATGTCAATGTTAACATGTTACAGTACTAGAACTAGGTATCATACAAAATTGTGATATGTTACTTTGAAATGTCATTACAGATGAGCCAGAAACTAACTATTTTAAAATGGATAATAAAAAGCCTACATAATGATGCTAACCTCCAGTTAAATCACTACAAGTTCCATGTGTTGTAGAATATTGACAATTCTGATCTTGTGGAGCACAAACACAATGACCTTCACATGACAGTGAATCACATCTTCTAATTATATCCAGTGATCCACCAGGAGTTTTGGTGAATGCTGAATGGATTAAATGGCTTCTCAGACCAACCTTCAAAAGATAAGATACAATTATGATTGGCAATGAGAATAGTTTTATTATAGATTCCCTTATCTACAAAATCCTTACTTGATGACTGTTCTGGATGATAATTCTTCCCTATTGACTGTTGACAATGAGAAAAGTTTTATTATAGAATCCCTTATCCACAAAATCCTTACTTGATGACTGTTCTGGATGATAATTCTTCCTTGTTGACTGTACATACAATTGTTTTGATGTTCTGGATGATAATTCTTCCTTGGTGACTGTACATACAATTATTTTGATGACTGTTCTGGATGATAATTCTTCCTTGTTGACTGTACATACAATTATTTTGACTGTTCTGGATGATAATTCTTCCTTGTTGACTGTACATACAATTATGTTGATGTCATGCTCATTTATGGTCATTTTTTTCAAAATTTACTGCATTTTTCATCATAAATGAATTTTTCAAAAATTGTATGAGAATCTAGGAATTTGTTTAAGATGTCCTAATGACCATACTTTTGTTTACTGTTTAGATCACAATCATACCTTGTTTATTGTTTAATATAGTTAATCCTTCAGGTAGGATATTTCTTCTCTTGAGATAGTAAAATTTCAATTTTCAACATGCCAGCTTTAGGGAGCATGTTTAAATCAAAATTTTATTATCTAGATCAACGCCCATTGCTTAAAAAGTCGTGTGCACATTTAACCAAGTGTTGAAATTGTGAGAAATTATATTTCATCCCCTGCTGACTGTTCATATTTTGTTGAATGTTAAGGTAGTAATAATACTTTTGTGTTGACTATTTATATAACAATCATGCCTTTTTTTAGTATTCACACAGTAATCATACCCTGTTGGCTGTCTCGGAAATAATAATACTTTTTTGACCATTTTGATTATAATCTGTTCAGATAACATGCGTACCTTATTGACTGCCCAAACAGTAATAAATATTGTATCTACACTTTTTAGACTATTTGTTTCTACAGTAAATAGCTGTACTTTGCCTTCATCTCCATGGTCAGCGTTTAGGTCTGTATGACTGTATGTTGTTGAGGTATCCTATTTTGAAATAAAATTGAAAGCAACAGACTTCATAGACGTAAAAAAAACATTGATAAATACATCTTGCAACACAGCTGAACATCATATAAAATATGCGAGTATATTTTTTATAGATCTTGTGATTTTATAATTTCAGGGCATTTTACTATAGCTTGAGAGCACAGTTGTTGACATGTGTCCTTGTCCATGATGGACATTTTTCTATCTTTTCCAATTTTTTTTTTAGGATGTCCAGAAAACATGATGAAACTTTCCATGTTTGTGGTGATTTTAGCTGTTTTTGGCTTTACCATCAGTGGTATTCAATAACAGGTGGTTAATAGGTCTGTTTGGTAATTCTGCTCCTTTCAAGATAACAACATTGAAAGGACAGAATTACCACAAAACAAGTTCTACCCATCTCGACTCTATCTTCACATCTTGCAATACATATATACATGTGTACAATGTTCAATCTTACAATCCCTTACATTATGGAATGTATATTACAACTGATAGCAGTAAAAGCTCATTATCAGAGGGATGCTAGCTAAATACTCATTCTCACCAGGCAGTCCATCCTACCATGAACAATTTTTCTGCTAAATACACAGGATGAGATTAAATCTCAATATTTAATATTTGAAATTAATAGGTAGCTTGACTTTACAGGGAACCAAAACTTTCAATGAAAAATCTTTAAAAAAAATCGTAGAAATGGCAAGTGGGGAGATTGAGTACCTTGCAAGTATGGATACTTGGCCAATACAGTAAAGACTAGAGGCTCAGACACTGAGCCTGTATCGCTCACCTGACAAAATGCTGAACTGCAGGATTTTTCGATGTTCTGTATGGTGGCCATGTTTTTTATGTGAATTTCCCATAGGGCCAAAATAAACTTTGTTCTGTGCTGGCAACCATGTTTTTCATTGGATCAGAACAAAATGAGCAATCTTTGTTAAGGACCTTCAGTTCATCATTCCTGTAAAGTTTGGTTGAATTTGCTTCAGCAGTTTAAGAGGAGAAGAAGAAAATGTAAATTTTCCCATAGGGTCCAATGTTAAACCTTAGTTCCGCGTTGGGAGCCTTGTTTTTTATTGGATGGAAACGAAATGAGCAACCTTTGTAAAGGACCTTAAGTACATCATTCCTGTAAAGTTTGGTTGAATATGCTTCAGAGGTTTCAGAGCAGAAGATGAAAATGTGATTTTTCCCAAAGGGTCCAATGTTAAACCTAAGTTCTGCGCTGGCGGCCATGTTTTTTGCGGATTGGAACAAAATGAGCAATCATTGTAAAGGACCTTCCATACATCATTCCTGTAAAGTTTGGTTGAATCTGCTTCAGCTGATTCAGAGCAGAAGATGAAAATGTGATTTTCCCATAGGGTCCAATGTTAAACCATGTTCCGTGCTGGCGGCCATGTTTTTTGTCGTATCGGTACGAAATGAGCAATCATTGTTAAGGACCCGTAGTACATCATTCCTGTAAAGTTTGGTTGAATTTGCTTCAGTGGTTTCAGAGCAGAAGATGAAAATGTGATTTTTCCCATAGGGTCTAATGTTAAACGGAAGTTCCGCGCTGGCGGCCATGTTTTTTGTCGGATCGGAACAAAATGAGCAATCTTTGTATAGGACCTTCCATACATCATTCCTGTAAAGTTTGGTTGAATTTGCTTCAGTAGTTTCAGAGGAGAAGATGAAAATGCGAAAAGGTTAACGGACGGATGAAGGATGACGGACGGACGGATGGACGGACGAAGGACGACGGACGGACGGATGGACGGACGACGGATGCCAAGTGATGGGAATAGCTCACACTGACCCTTTGGGTCAGGTGAGCTAAAAAACAGGAATTTTACCTATTATAAAAATTTATGAAATCAATTAATGTTGCAAACAATGTCTAAATCTGAATTCTTCCTTCTCATAGTAAGCTTTTACTATGTCCACGGCAATTTTGTTGGTTCAAATGTCATTTCATGTAAGGAAATTTATATTTTGTTTTTCATATTTCAAAACAATCAATGACAATAACATGTCTTTTTCTTCACTGCTCATAGCTGAAATTAGCAGGTTAAGGAGCAGGATATCTAACTTAAAGGAATGAAAAATGAGATACCTTAGCAGATACAAGTATCTGAATGAGAAACTAAATATTATTTTATGATGGCCGTACCTTTGACAGATCATCTGCCATATATGTTGATCCTACTGCTACTTTATAATAATCAATCCCAGTGTGTACATCCTTAAATCCCAGCCATGCTAGATAAACCTGGTAATTTGTCCATGTCATCCATCCCTGGGCCTGTCGTGCCAGATCTGGGTCAGCTGCATGATCGGTCGTCACAGCAAACATACCTGTATTCATAATGAAATAATTATGTTGAATGTTTTGCTTTGATCACATATTTGGAAAACTTGTTGTCTTGTGAGTTCCAAAAAAAATTTGTATATTCCAAATTAGAAGTACTCAATATAATTTAAAGATTTGTGACGTTGATTTGAAAACACACTCCTAAGAATACATCATATAACCAATATAAAATTCATAAAGGTTCCATGGAACCTAATGTCTCGCCCGCTCACTACATTGTCATTATAATTTGGCCTATATCTAGATGAGGTTGCTAGGTAGAAATTCAAGAAATATCTGGTCTTAGAGACTTTCATACCAAAATTGGTATCAGCTAATTTTGTACAGTGACGGTATTCAATGAAATGTTTGCAAAAAATGTTTGGTAGCTAAGTAGAATTCAAACAAGAGGCTCTCAAGAGCCTGTATCGCTCACCTGGACCATGGCTGACATAGATAAAAGGCATTTCCAATAGGAAAAACAAAACATAAAATTTAGCAGAATACCTTTTTTTTCTAAAATTACAGTATTCTTATTTGGTTTCCATGGCAACTGAAAGATCCACCATCCATTACAACCCATAACAGAACACCATTCAAAAAAAATTTGGGCAGGGGTTCCCCTTATAATCAAAGTAATACAAATTTGGGCAGTGGTTTCCCTTAAAATCAATAGGGCCAATGTAAAAACTATGTTCCAGATGGTGGCCATCTTGGATGAGTTACGGATCTACCAGATACATTTTTGGATGGAACCACCTAAGAACAATTGTGGCTTAGTTTGGTTATAATTGAACTAGTAGTTTCTGAGAAGAAGATCTTTGAATGTATTTTCCAAAGGGCCCAAATTTAAAACTATGTTTCCGCTGGCGGCCGTCTTGGATAAAGCACGAACCCAAAAAACTCTATTTTTGTAAGGGAGCACCCAAGGACTATTGTGACCAAGTTTGGCGCCAATTGGCTTAATAGTTTCAGAGAAGAAGATCTTTGAATGTGTTTTCCCATAGGGTCCAATGTTAAAACTATGTTTCCCGCTGGCCGCCATCTTGGATATCGCGTGGACCTGAAAAACACCTTTTTGTAAGGGACCACCAAAGGATTATTGTGGCCAAGTTTGGTGACAATTGGCTCAGTAATTTCAGAGAAGAAGATCTTTGAATGTGTTTTTCCATAGCGTTCAATGTTAAAACTGTTTCCCGATGGCGGCCATCTTGGATATCATGCAGACCTGAAAAACACCTTTTTTGTAACGGACCACCAAAGGACTATTTTGGCCAAGTTTGGTGCCAATTGGCTCAGTAGTTGCAGAGAAGAAGATCTTTGAATGTGTTTTCCCATAGGGTCCAATGTTAAAACTATGTTTCCTGCTGGCCGCCATCTTGGATATTACGCGGGCCTGAAAAACACCTTTTCTGTAAAGGACCACCAAAGGACTATTGTGGCCAAGTTTGGTGCCAATTGCCTCAGTAGTTGCAGAGAAGAAGATGTTTGAATGTGTTTTCCCATAGGATCCAATGTTAAAACTATGTTTCCTGCTGGTGGCCGTCTTGGATATTGTGCGGACCTGAAAAACACCTTTTTGTAAGGGACCACCAAAGGACTATTGTGACCAAGTTTGGTG
>MJUU01064269.1:83665-95432 GCA_002080025.1 Modiolus philippinarum | reverse complement strand
AATTCCAAAAAATAATACGTCTTTGAGAGTTGCAGAAAATTTATCAAAATAAGAATTTTTGCAATTTGAATTTCGAAAATGATCCTTATAAATGTAAGGAATTGAAAAAGATATAGTTGCTAGGTAGAATTCCAAAAAAATAACAGGTCTTTGAGAGTTCCAGGAAATTTATCAAAATAAGAAACAAAGATTTTTGCAATTTGACTTTTGAAAATCATCATTTTAATTGAAAGGAACCAAAAAAGTGATGGTTGCTAGGTAGAATTCCAAAAATTAACAGGTCTTTGAGAGTTCCAGGTATGTAAACCAAAATTGGAATCAAAAACTTTGGCAATTTCATTACCGTATTGTTTGTTTGATTCAAATTTATTTAAAAAGCATTGTTGCTAAGAAGAATTTCCAAAAATAGCTTGTCTTTGAAAGTTTCAGGAAATTTACCAAAGTTGGAACCATTTTATTTAATTCTTTAGTGTTCAAAATTATGCTTGATACTAAAGCATTGTTAAAATTTGTAACTGAATTCAAAAATTTCAAAAATTATTGGTCTTTGACATTTTCAGGAAATTTACCAAAGTTGGAACCGGAACCAAAATTCCAACAGCCTGTTACACATCTGCTCATGCATGACTGTCAATTTCAATGTAATTCTATTAAGATTCAAAGACTCTATTCTACTTCTTAACAACTAACATTAAAATTTTGTAGAAAAAAAACTAAGTCCACATTTGGAAAAAATACAGAAAAACCAGAAAAAAAAATCATTTTTTTTCAGTTCTGAGGTAATTTTCTGACTATCGTCTAATATTTGACCTCTTTTTGTGAAATTTCAATAAAATTAAATAATTTCACTTGACTTCTACAAAAACTTTAACCACAGGGTTAAAATAAATTTCTTGCGCAAAAAAACTAAGTCGAAATACGGAAAAATTACGGAAAAACTAAATAAAAATTTTCCAAATTTTTCAGCTAGAGGTAATTTTATGACCATTTACTTGCTTCTGTCCAAATTTCAAATGATTCCATAAAGATTTGATGAAGATATTCATGTTTAGAAAACTTTAATCACAGGGTTAAAATAAATGTTGACGACGACGCCGACGATGGAATTTCGGATCGCTATGTCTCGCTTTCTCGACATTCGTCGCGGGCGAGACAAAAATGTACTGTAAATGGCTTGCTCCATTTGAATTGACCAATCAGATATCAGATAACAAAAAAAAATCGATATTACTACTAGAGAAGGAAATTTCAACTGAACCATCAGAGAATTGTTTTTGCACTTGCGTAAATTTGATTTGTACAGTAATTAGCTATAATCCAGATGTGGCTCCAAAATTATTGACAGTGTCTATATCAATTCCTGCATTGTGTATCTACTAACCTCTCGAAGGTGGACTACTGTCCACTAACATTCCTTGTGATGTACTTGTTGTACACATTTCTGCCCCATTACATGCTATTAATGTTACGTAGTATGTCACTCCATCATGAAGATCCAGTCCTGTAAATACATATGACCTGGCTATTCCATTTACCTGTGAAATTAAAACAGACAAAATCATAAGTTGAAGGGTCTAAACATCATTACTAGTATTATTATCATATTCTCATCATTATTATATTCCATCTTTTTTTTTTCAAATTAAAATTCAAAAATTTCAGCTCACTTGGTACTGTGAATTTCATACAGAAAACAGTCATGATTTCCAATATTCTCATTAAAGAGCAAACTATGTTAAAACAAGTCCCATCTGCTATTTCATGTGATAAACAGCTCACCTGAACCAATGCTGACAGAGAAAATAGTTTCAGACAAGATCGCTGTTTTTAAATGGTACTAACCAAGCATTAATGTGTCTCGTGATCATGCAAGTTTATTTCCAATCTTATATGACGTTTCAGAGAAGATCTTTGAATGAGTTACCATAGGGTCAAAGTTCAAATTACGTTTGCAAATGGCAACCACCTTTTATTGGCTGCATACCTACCGGACACCTTTTTAAAGAGGACCACTGTGATTTAAGTTTGGTTCTTAAATGCCAAACAGTTTCAAATGAGGAGGTTTTCCATGTATTTTCCCATAAGGTCTATAATGTTATGTTATGTTCCCCACTACTTGCACCCATCTTTGATGTGTATAGACTTGCCAGACATAATTCTTAAAAAGAGACCAAGTTTAGTTCTGATCCGACAAGAGTTTACAGGAGGATCTTTGAATGACTTTTTAAATGGTCCAATGTTAAACTATGTTTCCAGCCAGCAGCCATCTTGATCAGATATTTTTTAATTGAACTATCTAAGGACCATTCAAACTAAGTTTGGTTCTAATTCAACTACTAGTTTCAGAGAAAGAAGATTCTTAATTCTGTTTCCAATAATGTCCAATTAAAAATTATTTTCCCCATTTGGAAAAAGCTTAGATGAGGTACAGACCTGATAGATATATTTGTTTGAGACCATCAAAGAGCCATTGTTCTAATGTGGACTGGTAGCTCCAGAGAAAATATTTGTAGAGCAGTATTAAAAATCAATATATATAAAAATCAAATTTTAGTAACATATGTATCAGTTTGCTTCCAAATATCTAAATTCTAGGCTCTTAGAAGGTTGGTAACTGGACTTGAGAAAAGTAATCTCTTAAAACAAGTGTGGACCCAAATTGATGTCTCGCCCGTCCCTGCTTGATCGCAAAATTGATGTGAAAACTAAAACTGCCTAAATCAGAAAACTTAACATGTTCACTAGATTGTGAAATTAGATTAACTGACAAAAGCCATATAGCAGACTGTCACATATCACCCAACACCAAAATTCCAAATATAAATGACCTACCACTGATAGATACTGAAAAACCAAACATGTTCACTAGACCATGAAAATGAGGTCAAGGACTAAAGCCAAATAGCAGGCTGTCATCTTCCATTTCAGACAAACCCATATGCCAAATATTATTGAACTTACTTTAATAGATACTAGGAAACTTAACATGATCACTGGACCATGAAATTGAGGTCACAGACAAAAGCCATATAGCAGACTGTCATGTACTATGCAAGACCAACATATAAACCCAATATCATTGACCTACCACTTATAGTTACTGAGAAAATGACCTCTATCACAAAAACATAACACGCTCACTAGACCATGAAATTGAGGTCAAGGACAAAAGCCATATGACAGACTGTCATGAACTACCTAAGACCAACCTACATATTATATATCATTGACCTACCATTTATAGTTACTGAGAAACTAAACTAAAAACAAAAACTTAACATGTTCATTGGACCATGAAATTGAGGTTACAAACAAAAGCCATATAGCAGACTCCCATGTACTACTCAAAACCAACCTATATACCAAATATCATTCACCTACCACTTATGGTTACTGAGAAAATGACCTAATCACAAAAACTTAACATGCTCACTAGACCGTGAAATTAAGGCCAAGAACAAAAGCCATATGACATACTGTCCTGAACTACCTAAGACCAACTTACATACCAAATACCATTGACCTACCACTTATAGTTACTGAGAAACTGAACTTAGCACAAAAACTTAACATATTCATTGGACTGTGAAACTGAGGTCACAGACAAAAGCCATATAGCAGACTGTCATGTACTACTCAAGACCAACCTATATACCAAATATCATTGACCTACCACTTATAGTTACTGAGAAAGTGACCTAATCACAAAAACTTAACATGAAAGTTTACGCCGTCGACGCTGCTGCCGCCGTCGTCATACTTTGTACGCATATGTCTCGCTTTCCACGACTTTCGTTGGGGCAAGACAAAAATCTAGAGTAAATAACATATACAGTCCAAAAGCAAGTACTAGTATCAACATACATCTTGTGATGATAACATAAATTCTCCTCCCATATGAGATTTGATTGACAGGAATTGTCTCTGTATATAGGACTCTGTATCCTCCACATCCCACTGTATCTTCATTGTGGTGGAATCTACCTGTGTCAAACCAATAATACCAAAATCTACTGAGAATGTGGGCGGCGTCTTGATTACTGGTGGTGTCGTGTCTACAATGAAACCATTTGATGTTGACTCAGACCATAATCCTGAAAACAGAAAAATATATACTGTGAAATGGCTACTGTTCATGGGGTTCCAATTTTTGTTGATTTCGTGATTCACTAAAACCACAAAATTACGTTCCCAATGAATAACATTTTTTCAGTTGAGTTTAAATGCATAAAATTCGAAACCAAAATTTTTAAGTGCCCACGAAATAGTAATTTTAATGAAAACCATGAAAATTGATGTCCAGGAATAAAAGTAATTCCACAGTATTACATTTTATCACTTCATTTATTAGTGGATAAATCGAAATACAATTTCACTCAATTGAGCCATACCCCCTGGGGCCATTTTAAGATCCTCTGTGAAGTTACAATATATAATGTAGGTAAATTATTGCATGGATTTCATTTCGAAGCAAACATGGCCTTGGATATTTCATCAATAATTGGATATCACGAAAACAAATTCTTACAAATAATTTTTGCCTAGGGGCATCTGACAGAAATTTCGGAACCCACTGTGCACTACTGCAGATCATACTCAAGTATAGTGTTCAGTTTCAAATTTGAATCTCCTATTGTTCCTGGTCTATCAGCATTCATATGTATGCACTGACAAACTTCAGGGATAATGAATCCAGCAGTATGTTTCAATAAAAAACTGAGGACAGATCTTAAACCCTAATTTTTTTTTCCTTTTCTTAAACAAAATAAGTGACAGTCAGATACCTTCTTCTACAATTAAATGTACTAAATGTGCGTCCTATGGGATCTATTCTACGACAAGGGCTGAAAACAGAAGAATATCTGATTCCTAAATTTGTATTGAGAAAAGGATTACAAAAATATTTTGATGACAGAGATCTTCCTAGCGAGCAATAACTCGAATAATTCAATCCCTTTCAGTATCCGATTCTCTCCTTCTACGATGGCTTGAAGACACGATGTTAATTGGACGCGTCAGCTCCTGAAAGGAGAGGTCAACCAATGAAATATCGCCGAAGTTTTGAGACTGTGCAAAGCAATTTCTTGTCAATTTACAAATAAATTGTGTAAATAAAAGTCGTATCTTGTGTAATTATGTAAAATTAATTAAAGATGACAATAAACACAGCGGGACATGTTTCCTCCGGATTGAAAAATATATAACATGTAACGAGTGTACGGACATATAATATATTAATGTATCAAATGTTCATCATCTGCATTTGTATATAATCTTGTACAAAATATATAGCATATCAACAAATTGAAAGCGAGCTTGTTCCAGCAAACAATTTTTTTCATAAAAATTGTCAAAATTAAATTAATATTTTTGAAACGAGATGATTTTCAATCTTCTTTTTTTTTAAATAATTTTAAAAAAAGGATGCAAATTATGCAGGAAAGATAGTTTTGGTGAAACAGAATTACATGGCTTAAATTTTAATAAGAATTTAATATCAAAATATTTGACAAACGTAACATAATCTTGTCAAGCTATATTGTGTATTCGGTTCAAGTTATGTGAAACACTCCATTCAAGGAAGTATATTGACAATATACGTCCTCTCCATGCTTAATTCAATCGACTAAGGCATTAAATCCTTTCATACTTTGATTTTTTTGTTTCAAACTTTCCCAAATGTTTTCTGTACTAAATAAATGCACAAGAAAATTAATTAAAAATGTTGATTGTTGATTTATTATCTGTTTAATATGCAAGTAAATGTGTCACACCCGGTTGTCTGACGAAACCACAACGAACAAATAAAATTTGAGCACGAATTTTGCGCAAAAATAATAAAAATCCTCTTAAATAAATTTGTTATCGCTGCTTGCTTTTTGCAACCTTATATAGAACACCTGCTGTGTAAAAGTCTTTTTCACATTAGTGTAAAAAAATTGCACCCCGGGTAATGATACAGAAACCAGTGGGTTATGATACAGAGTTAACAGACGATATTTCTCCCACAATTCATACCGATAAGACATCCAATTGACGCGTTTTTGTAGTACATGCATTCAGGCGTTAATGTAGCGATCGTAGTGAGTGGAATATAACGACTGGATTATTTGGGTTAAGTGAGCAACACAAATATAATCATTTTTTTTGTACTCAAGGGAGGTAGCCGTGTTTTCAAATTATTGTTATTCTCAATGAAGACGTTTTTTTTTTATCACATTAAAACTGAGTATTTCAGGCTGTAAATTTTGAATGCTACCCACCTGCTTTGTTATAGGCTCTAACAGTGACATATATCCTCTGATTAACTGGAAGATCTAATGAGGTATTATACATGGCAACAGTTTCTGTCAGATGTAGTTCAGTTTCTGGTATGATATCATTTCCACCAGACATTGTCCCTGCTCTCCATTCATACTTCTCCAAACCAGACTGAGAATCATCAAATCCAGACCACTTAGCAGAAATATAATTCCTATACAAGTAAAATTTATATTGTCAATATTATCTGTTTTCTTCATTTATCTGGGTGGGGATTCGGTATGTACTCATAAAGCAATACAACTGCATATCACAAAAGACTACTGTACAGACTGTACTAACTGCTTGCAAAATACTTAAGGTAACCAATTATACATGCCTGATGAGGTTGTGGCAATTAATTTAGTGAAGATTTGAGTTTTACCAATACATGTGCATGCAGGTCAAATATTATGGAACTTCAACAAACATGATTAGCCTCACAATTCTTCATAATTTCTAATTGTTGACCCTGCTGCCACTGCTGGAAATACTATCCTCATGTCTCACTTCTGCTACTATTCATTGCAGATATGACAAAAACTAGAAAAACTATGGCTTCCTTGCAGTTAATGCTTGGGTTTGGAGTAAAATCAGATTTATTTGATTTATTGTTAATTTTGATGTTGACAAACCTAAATCAACATAGCAAATATGTTATTATTTCTGAAGAACAAATCTGTGATTGATTTTATTCATTTTTAAAACAACTAGAAGTGGGAGCAGTCGCAAACAACAGCTAATACCCTCGCCCGCTGTCAAGAAATAATAACCCTAATATAATCTAAATGTGTATGAATGTCTAAGGTACATCCACTGAACATTGAGTTTATTGATGTGTAACATGTAGTATCTCAGATATAAATATTTATGGAAACTTTAACCCAAGTCAGTCAAGTGTAAAATGTCGGTCAAAGTGACCTGATTATCATCTGAAGCTGCCTCATTCACCCAGATACATCCACTGACCGAAGATAATTGATGCAACTTATGTAATATCTCAGACATAACCCTTAATGCAAACTTTAACCGGAGTCATTGAAACATAAAATGTAGGTCAGAGTGATCCAATTATCATCTGAAGCAGCATCATTCTCCAAAAGGCATCCACTGACCAAAGATGATTAATGTGTCACATGTAGTTCTTAGATATGAACCTTAACACAAACTTTAACCAAGCTCATTGAAGCATAAAATGTAGGTCAGAGTGACCCAATTATCATCTGAAGCAGCATCACTCTACAAGACGCATCCACTGACCAAAGATGATTGATGTGCCACATGCAGTTCCTCAGATATAAACCTTAACGCAAACTTTAACCGAGGTCATTGAAGCATAAAATGTAGTCAGAGTGACCCAATTATCATCTGAAGCAGCATCATTCTCCTAGAGGCATCCACTGACCAAAGATGATTAATGTGCCACATGTAGTTCTTAGATATGAACCTTAACACAAACTTAAACAAGCTCATTGAAGCATAAAAAGTAGGTCACAGTGACCCAATTATCATCTGAAGTGGGATGAACAGNGATACTCCGACGGACGGGCGAGATGCTATATCCCCTCCCCAACTCCGTTGGGCGAGGGGATAATAATGTTGTGCTCATAATTACTTTGCTTAACATATTTTAGCTTATTTTATTTTTGCTGTGTCCAATTTTGTACTTTTGTTCTAGCATTTTTAGTCCTTTTTAGCACCTGCATGCTTTATATGCTTGAATTTGCCTGACATCTTGTGCTTAATTGTGTTTTGAATTTGTATATGTGTATTTATTATGTGTTTTATCATGTAGTGCTTGTAGTTTTTGTGTGTATTGCATGCATATGTTTTTTCATGTATATGTTTGTGCATTGTATGTTTGTATGTAATGTCAGTTCAAAAGCACTTGAGTACTTATGTTATTTGTTATCTGTCTTGCCGACTTTAAATAAAACTTATCTAGTCTTATCTTTTTTTTTGTTCTGATCTACCTGTGCTTAAAGATATCATAGAAGTTAGGGCTATTCCATTAAAATGCATGTACCAGCTTTGGAAGGCAGTTTTCTTCTACCCCCACAACCAAGGGTAATGGACAAATATTAGTACATGTATAGCAATAAAACACAAAATTGACAGGAACCAACAGGAATTTTCATTTCTGCCTTCCGACACTAGTACATCCTTTTAAATGAAATAGCCCTTAACATGTGCATGAACTGTTATCTAAAATTCTTAATTCTTAAAAAATGTGCTACCACAGAATATTTATTTTTCCCATTGTGACAATAAGCTCAAACTTCACTTATTTCCCTATAAAACATACATTTACTTTCATAATAGTTCATTATAATAATAGATTTTAAAATAAAAACCATGCAACAGTGGAACTATGACAGAGTACTTAGCTTGAAATGGTACAGTTTTCTTCAATAAATGGCTGTTTCCCATGTAAGACAGCCCTTAGAAGACGGTCACGTGAAGCTGTCTTAAAAGGGTAAATGTTGAATCCAACGTTCCGATTTGTTCGACGTCATAACTGTGACCATAATAAACATCGTAAATGATTTGCCGTCATAGCTGAAAATTCCACAAGGAATGGCAAGTTTTACTTCCCTTCAGTATGTTTGTTGTACTTTACGGAAGAAATGGGTTCTTACATGCAACTAGAATTAAAGATCAGGATATCTTCCACTTGCGTGAGAAATTCTACATCTTTTTCCCTCTTTTCACTCAGGAGAAGACGAATTTCTCACACTCGTGGAAGATATCCCTTATCTTTAATATGGTCTCGTATAAAATCTTATTAGCCTTTACTGTTGTTGAGATAAAGACACCACTCTACTTTAGTACAAGATTAAGAAATTACTAATGGTTGACTAGTTTTGATCATTGATGTCTCATCAATATTAATCTTGTAGTATTTACAAACCAATTTAAAACTGGAAGTTAGTTATACACACAGCTGATTAAAATTCCACTCTCTATAATAAAGCCAACACAACTGCCAAAACTTTTGAGAAACATTTTACATGAAAGGGAACTTAGTCAATGCTTGCTTTTGAGGGTTCATGTAAAGACGGGACTACTAAAGACACAGGTGCTTACGTCATTAATTGATATTCATTATCATAGTATCCAGTTCCATCCTGCACCATTCCTGCTGTTGGAGGACTGTTGTCAATGACGACCCCATCTGATGTCACCGTGGTGCACATGTCTGCTGTATTACAGGCAGTTACAGTGGCATAATATTTTAGTCCTGGTCCAAGATGAATATTCTTCTCTGTAATTTCTGAAATTAAAGATGTGTCAAAGACTCTAATGGCCAAAAATTGTATTTAATGAGCTTGAAGTTGTAAAGTATTTATGTGAAGGGTCCTTAATGATGACCCTGAAGAATTGTATATGAGGCAGTTTGACAAATACATGTAAGGAAAATAGTAGGTGATCTCAAAACAGCTTTATAAAGAGAGATGCAAATATTAGATATATACGGAAGTATTTTGTTAAGTTTGAGAAATTGATTTCAAAACTGTAGGAAAAGATGATTTAATAAAATAGCTCAGATGTTGCTCAGATGCTCAAATTGCTCAGATGTTGATAACTAGAGGCTCAGAAACTGAGCCTGAATCGCTCACCTGACAAAATGCTTGAAGCAGGGGATGAAACTGATGTTTATCCTATAGGATCCTGTGTTGAAATATGTTCTGTGCTGGTGGTCTTGCTTTTAATCAGATCAAAGCAAAATAAGCAATCTTAGCTTGGGTGAATTTGCTTCAATAGTTTCAGTGCATATGACAAAAAAGATGATTTCTTATAGGGGTTCCATTTTAAACGAAGTTCTGTGCTTGGAGCCATTTCTTTTGTCCGATCAAAATAAAATAAGCATTCTTTGTAACCTTCTGTACATCATTTCAGTACACTTTAGTCAAATTTGCTTCAATAATCAATAGTTTCAGTGCAGATGTTGAAAATGATGTTTTTCCCATAGGGTCCAATGTTAAAATTAAGATCCCCGCTGGCGGCCATGTCTTTATTGAATCTGAACAAAATGTGCAATCCTTTCGTAAAATATTTGTGAAGGAACTTCCATACATCATTCCTGCAAAGTTTGGTTGAATTTGCCTCAGTGGTTTCAAAAAGATGAAAATGTGAATTTCCCATAGGGTCAATGTTAAACTATATTCTATGCTGGAGGGCATGTTTTTTGTCGAATCAGAATAAAATGAGCATTCTTTGTAAAGAACCTTCCATACATCATTTCAGTACAGTCTAGTTAAATTTGCTTCAATAGTATCAGAGCTGATGTTGAAAAATGATGTTTTTTCCAACGGGTCCAATGTTAAAACTAAGATCCGCCCTGGCATCCATGATTTTTATTGAATCCAATGAAATGTACAATCTTTGTGAAGGACCTTCCATACATCATTCCTGTAAAGTTTGGTTGAATTTGCTTCAGTGGTTTCAGAGGAGAAGATGAATACTGTGAAAGTACTATTGTTCGTGGGGTTCCAATTTTCGTGGATTTCGTGGTTCGCTTAAACCACAAAATTAAGTTCCCAACAAAATGCACTCTTTCCATTGGTTTTTAATGCATTGAATTCGAAACCACGAATTGAAGTACCCACGAAATTGTGATAATTATAAAAACCACGAAAATGGATGTCCACGAATAAAAGTACTTCCACAGTATGTGAATTTCCCATAGGGCCAATGTTAAACTATATTCCATGCTGGGGCCATGTTTTTTGTTGATCGGTATGAAATGTGCAATCTTTGTAAAGGTCCTTCCATGCATCATTTCAGTACAGTTAATTCAAATTTGCTTCAATAGTTTCAGAGCTGATGTTGAAAATGAAGTTTTTCCCATAGGGTCCAATGTTAAAACTAAGATATGCATTGGCGGCCATGTTTTTTATCGAATCAGAATGAAATGTGCAATCTTTGTGAAGGAACTTCCATTCATCATTCCTGTAAAGTTTGGTTGAATTTGCTTCAGTGGTTTCAGAGAAGATGAAAATGTGAATTTCCCATAGGGCTAATGTTACACTATGCTCTGTGTCCGGATGCCGGACGACAGATGACGGACGCAAAGTGATAGCAATAGCTCACACTGACCCCATGGGTCAGGGGAGCTAAAAATGACAAAGTTCCAAAGTCATGGAGAATGAGAAAATATTCCTGAAACAATTCCACAAGGGTGGAGTGCACATTTTCAGTATACATTAAAATGTATGAAAAACTCTCATTACCGCCCCCTTATTCTGAAATGTATAGGGGTAACAAAGCCCATACTTGGATAAATCTTCCTGTATAAAACTTCATATATGATTCACTATGCACAGCTGATGTAGATGGGACCATTTGCACAAACGCTGCAGATAGACCAACTGCACAATAACAAAATATGTCTTGTTATACTTTCATTGTTTAAATAAAAATGGCAAGTTGTTGATAATCTGATCAGACATATCATACTTAATAT